>QGMF01000136.1:0-59802 GCA_007821475.1 Lachnellula arida
CTCCTCCTCCCCATCCCCTCCTCACTCTCCTAAAACACCCCAAACACCCCAAACACCCTCAAACACCCACCCTCACAAATAACCTTCACATACCGGTACTTGTCTTACCTTGACCTTCGCCTTGGCATTCATTCCCCTGTCCAAGTCCAAATCCAAGGCTACAGAGCCCTTTGTGGGAAATGTTTTCACATCCTTCCCCACCCCACTAACCTACTGTACTACTTGATATAAACTAAGAGGGGAGGTAGAGGTGGAGGTGGAGAAGTATTATAGGTTATTAAATGTAAAGAAGCAGAAGAAGAAGAAGAAGAAGAAGAAGAAGCAGCAGAAGAAGGAATTTGAAATGTAAAGTGGAGTGGAGTGTAGTGTGGGCTCAAAGCATATAGGTAATTAACCATGGATAACTTGAAGATCGGGAGTGTTATACTGTAGGTTTATAGCCCGAGAAAAGGCACTTGCTCAAGGATGAATAAATTTGGTAAACAAGTTTTGTACCTACCCGCCATTCATTATTCACGATTAACGTCTGCAAGCGTATCACACCGGCAAAGCAAAAGGAAAATCATCAATGTGTTGCGCAAACGATATCTATTCTCCCTAACGCATGCAATCCTCAGTCCTCCATCAATCATGCATGCCTCCCCTACTATCCCGATCCCCACATATCCTCCACATCCACCAGCATTTCACGTTCGTAAAACCCATACCAAATTCACAATGCGCCAGCGAGCTAAAAACCTAAGGGAAAATACCAAGACCATGGGAGGGAGGAAGAGGATCAGATGGCGTACTTGCGGGTCCACTCTCTAGCTGTAGCCTCGTAGCGGGATCGGTCTGTCTTGTAGACGTGGGCGATTTCAGGGACTAATGGATCGTCGGGGTTGGGGTCCGTGAGCATGGAGCAGATGGAGAGGAGGACTGCATTATGGACAAATAGATTAACACTACTTTTTGACAGGATATTTGGAGGTAAAAATAGGAAAAGGGAAGAGAGAGAAGGAAGGAGGGATAAACATACCTTTAGAGATTGTCAACGCAGGAGACCATTGATCACGCAAGATATCTAAGCAGATGGAACCATTGCTGTTGATGTTTGGGTGGTAGATGCGGGTGGTGAAGTTAACCTTCGGGGGCTTGAATGGGTAGTCGGTTGGGAAATGGATAGCGAGGAAGAAGACGCCGCCAGAGTATGGTGAGTCGGACTATTAAAGGAATATCAGTACTCTCTCCGTATCAACAGCCCCAAATCAAGATGAATTTGCCGGGGGAGGGGAGGAATGAAAACGGAGCGATAAGAGAAAGCACTATACTTACAGGACCCATGATAGTTGCTTGCCAGTGGAACTATTAGAGGAGAGAGTCAGTATGTATACCTTGATGGATGTTTGCCTTGCCTCAGCCCGTATGCTCGTGTGCGCATTCAGAGGCTGACTCGAGGCTGGGAGCATGAGGGGAACATACCAGATCATCGCCGATAGGACCTGCAGAGCACGACGACGGTGGGTCACTATTCACGCACACACAAGTTAGCCATATGCCTATATGCCATCCTCATCTCTAATCCGTCTCTTGTATGAAGGAAGGATGTAAGAATGTCGACCCCGCTGTAGCCGCCCCACCATCGGTCGTCGTGAGAAAAGAGGGAGAAGAACAACGTACCGGCCCAAATCCGTAAGCTCCTTGTTGATTCTCTTCAAAGCCATGTTGACTCTAGTGTTTGTGTTGATTTGTGGTTTGGGGTTGTGTTCGGTGATGTATGGTGTCAAGTCTTTTGTTCTCGAGGCACAGTCAAAAAGGAAGTTCTGCGTTGGAGGGTAAAGTCAGCCACTAGTACTAGACGGGCGAAGCGCGAGCCGCAAAGATGACGGAGTGGGGGAATGGAAGAGGGGAATGCGAACGAACCTTTGCTGGAGATGCAGATGTGTTGGTGTTGTGGAATTATTTGGAGGGAGGGAAGAAGTGGAGGGAGCTTTGTTTTATGGATTGTCAAGATGGGCAAACAGCAGACGAGCGAGGTAGGTGTGTGAATCTCGTTGGTGTCTTGTCTTTTGTTCCAAGAATGGAATGGACGAGGGGCGCGGCGCCACGAGTCGGCGGTAAAAAGATTAAGCGAGGTAACTGCGGGCAGAATTGGAAGGGAAGGGAAGGCGAAGGCGCCATTTATACCCAGGTACATTTATATTACATTTACATGGACAAGCGCTTGGATATTGCCTCATTCTCCTAAAACGTTTTATATTACTCGGGGGCATTCGAGTTATTTCTTTGTTGTCTTGTCTTTATATTAATCACCATTTCAAAGGTTACAACCATTTTACTATGGTTATACATCTCCGACATCCGACTCCGGATCTTTGTTTACTCATGACGTCTATCTACTTCTGGTAGAGACCGACAATCCCGGAAGATCTGGTAATAATACCCAGCTGCATCTATAAAAGCCACGACCTTTGCACCGAGATCTCAGGTACAAGTACATTTTCATTCCTTGGCGTAAATACATTTTTAGACATCCGTACCACCCCCCTTCGGCCTACACAAAGGCCTGGATTCCCGTAATAGCTCTGCCCAGAATAAGACCTCGCATTTGTCAGCCTCAAGTAACACTTTCGGAAGGAGACGGATAAACTCACTGTGAATGTCACTTTGCCCCTCGTACGTCTGAGTCACGAAGAGATTCGCCACATGTCGACCAATCCCATACTCATCGCTAACAGCGTTTCCACCAAAGATTTCTTGCAAAGTTCGTGCATTCCAGAGTGCACGATCACAATTCTGCCTCTTAATCATACTGATCATTTCTGGTGCCGCCTCGCCGTTGTCCTTCAATCTCCCAACCTGAACGCATGCCAGTGTCCCGAATGCGGCATCTGTGGTTGCATCTGCCAACTTCTTCTGTACGAGTTGGTATTTGGCAATAGGATTGCCTTTGAATTGCTTCCTGTCTAAGGCGTATGTTCTTGCTCTGGAGATGCAGTCCTCTAAAGCTCCTGTGATACCCCAGGCTATACCATATCTGGCACTGTTCAAGCAGGTAAATGGACCCCTGAGACCTTCGACATCGGGAAACATGTTCGCTTCTGGTACAGGGCATTCATCCAGTTGGATCATGCCTGTTAGAGAAGCACGGAGTCCATTCTTGTTCTTGATAGCAGGTGTCTCCAAAGTTCCAGGCGGGCATTCTGATCTCTCGACCAAATACCCTCTAATCTTGCCCGTTTCGTGGTGTTTTGCCCAAACTAGAAGCACATCCGCGATGGGAGAATTCGTAATCCATGTCTTTGATCCTGACAAGGAAAGATAGCCCTCCTTGGTTGGATGTGGTTTAGCAGTAGTCTCCATGGCTCCAGGATCACTTCCATGATTAGGCTCAGTGAGACCAAACGCACCCACTATCTTGCCCTTTGCCATGCCAGGCAAGAACTTTTCTTTCTGCTCTTGTGTACCAAACTCGTCAATACCTCCCATCACCAAGGAGGACTGCACAGACATCCCTGACCGGTAACCACTGTCTACTCGCTCAACAGCTTTCGTAATGAGTCCAGAGGCGACATTCGAGACACCAGCACATCCATATCCATTAATCGTAGCGCCGAGAAATCCCAGCTCTCCCATTTCTTCGAGGATCTTCTTGTCAAAGTGCTCAGTTCGATAGGCGTCTGTAGTTCCAACAAGTTAGCAAAGCACAGTAAATAAACCTGTAGACTTACCAAGAACCCGTGGCAGCATTCGTTCTTGACAGTATGCCTCTGCAGTTTCGGAAATGGCCAACTCCTCTTCTGTCAATAGACTCTGCGCGTTCAGAGGGTCTTCCCAGTTGAATGGTTGTGGCGTGGCATGGGCAGCAAACCTGCGAGCTGCAATAGGGCGTGCAGAGGCCAATTGCCTCGCAGAATTTCGTATTAGAGATCTGTACATGTTGGATAATTCTTCAACGGAGAATTGGCATGAAATATTATCCTTGCAGATTGATGTTGAGACTTTAATGTATTCAGTAAGAACAGTAACTGCCGTTTAGCCCCACGCGTTCTGATGCTCCGAGGCACATTCGGGTATTAAAAATACACCGTCGCATGATTTGTACTGTACGGAGTATGTTTTACTAAAAAGAAGACAAAAGACTAATATAGAGATAGAGATATACTCAAATAATTGGCATGAAATATGGAAGTCAAGATTCGAATTTAGATATACAGAAATGAAGTTGTTGCTGGATTAGGCAATTGAAGCTCCCACATCACTCGCATCCTGCCGAGCACCACTCAACGCGAAATCGCGCTTGCCTCGCCCCAGCGCGTCACCTTTTCTGAACCTCTCGCAGAACAAAAGCCCTCCATACTCTCATCTACCAGAACCAACCACCAACCGCAAAGATGGGAATCAAACAGCTCTTCTCCATCATCAAGGATGAATGTCCAGATGCCTTCAAAGAGGGTGAAATCAAGAATCAATTTGGTAGAAAAGTAGCCATTGTACGTCTCCTTTCCCACGCCCTGAACAAGCAACTAACATCTACATTCAGGATGCGTACGAACCCCAATCTTCCCTTCCATCATCCAAACTAATACCCCCCAGATCAATGTCCATCTACTCTTTCCTCATCGCAGTCCGCTCCGGCGGCGAAATGCTCACAAACGAAGACGGTGAAACAACCTCCCACCTAATGGGCATGTTCTACCGTACCCTCCGCATCATCGACAATGGCATCAAACCCGTATACGTCTTCGATGGTGCGCCCCCAAAGCTCAAGTCTGGCGAACTAGCCAAGCGTTTCCAGCGCAAAGCGACAGCTACAGAAGGTTTAGAAGAGGCCAAGGAGACGGGGACTGCCGAGGATGTTGAGAAGTTTTCTAGACGCACGGTTAGGGTTACAAGGGAGCATAATGCCGAGTGTCAGCGCTTGTTGAAGTTGATGGGTATTCCATATATTATTGCGCCGACCGAGGCAGAGGCTCAGTGTGCGGTGCTGGCGAGGGCTGGGAAGGTGTATGCGGCTGCGAGTGAGGATATGGATACGCTGTGTTTCGACTCTCCAGTCCTGTTGCGCCATCTTACTTTCAGTGAGCAGCGAAAGGAGCCTATTCAGGAGATTTTCTTGGACAAGGTTTTGGCTGGTCTGGATATGGAACGCAAGCAGGTATGAACTCCGTTTCTTAATATAGGAGGATTTAGCTAATGATTCCTAGTTTGTCGACCTCTGTATCCTCCTTGGCTGCGACTACCTCGACCCCGTCCCAAAAGTCGGTCCGCAAACCGCTCTCCGACTCATCCGAGAACACAAAACCCTCGAAGCCTTTGTTGAGTACGCCAAAAACGACAAGAAATCCAAATTCGTCATTCCTGAAGACTGGCCATACGCCGATGCACGGGAACTCTTCTTCAACCCTGATGTCCGCCCTGCGGCGCACGAAGACTGTGAATTCAAATGGGAAGCCCCTGATATTGATGGCCTAATCCAATTCCTCGTCACGGAGAAAGGATTTAGTGAGGATAGAGTTAGGAGTGGTGCAGCGCGCTTACAGAAGAATTTGAAGAGTAATCAGCAGGCGAGATTGGAGGGATTCTTCAAGCCAATTCCAAAGACAGAGGCAGAGATTAAGAGTTTGAAGAGGAAGAATGATGAGAAGAATGAGCAGAAGAAGAAGAAGGTCAAGGAGGAGAAGAAGGAGAAGGCCAAGGCTAAGTCTAAGCCGAGGGGTACTGCATGATCTCTTATTACATGTACATTTTGCTATTGCTTTTCTTGCTTCAGGGAACGGGGAACGGGGCTACGGATGGTCAAGGAGTTACAGGGAGATGAATTATGAGCACGATGCAGAATAATCACTTGCTTGCAATGAAGGGTATATTTGCCAGAAATAAAATAAGATAAGCGTCTAATAACCAGCTTGGTCTATTCTACCCGACTACTCGAGTATCTTTTGCGTTCTTTCTTTCTTCTTCCCACCCTTCCAAAAACCCAACGCAAATCCAAGCATCACTCTTCCAAGTCTCCTCCCCATCATCTGCCTTCTGCCCGCTAAAAAATTTCTCCTTTCCTTCCCTCTTCGCAAAATCCACGCATCTTCGTTTCGTTTCTCCCGGCAATCATATATCCCCATCTAATCCAATGTATGTGTGTATGTATGTATCAACGCAAAAAAGCAAGCAAGCAAGCAAGCAAGGATCCAATATCCCACGCCCCTCTCCCCCCTCCCTTTCCCCACCCTTTCCCCCTCCACTAATTTCGATTTCGATTTCGATTTCGCGGCTCCCAAATAAAGGCAACGGTAAGAGCTGATATAAAGAGTATCATAACCCACAATCCCCCTCCCCCTCCCTATTCCCCTCCCCATCTCTCATCCTCCCACCTAAACCCAAACCCACCATCGGAAACCCATTCCCCTGCACACCATCCTGTTTCACGCCCCGAACTAGATCGCCTTGTTTGCATACTAGGGTTACGAGATGGGGTTCTTGTTGTGCGTTTGCTTTTGGCTTTGCTTTTGCTTTTGCTTTTGTTTGTGCTAGAGGGAGTTAGTTGGGGATTCTTTGTTTGTTTGTGTGTATCTATCTTTTTCCTTTTCTGGAAAGTAACGAATATACGAGTAATGTAAAAGAAAGAGGGGATTTTTGGGATTATGATTGAGAAGGAAGGAAGAGGGGGGAAAGGGAGACGTACCAGTTTCCGAAGAAGTACCAGAAGAGTCGGTATACATGCATGAAGCAGGAGAGTCAGAAGAAGAACCCCCAAAAAACCCCTCATAAAACCTCTCAAACCTCCTCAGCCCCCCCTCCAGCGCCTCGAAATCAATCGCTTGCATCGCTGCCCTCTCCCCATCGACGTTCCCCTCTACACATATAAGTGTGGGGTGTGGGGAGAAGATGTTCGTTGGTTTGTATGTGTTTGTGTTTGTGCCTGGATGCGTTAGTTTTATTTTATTTTACTTTATTTAAATCCACTCTGCTCGTCTTTCTATTTTTAATGGAAGGGCGGGAGGAAGGAGGAAGGAAGGAAGGGAGGGAGGAGGGGAGGGAGGAGGGAAGAGAGGAAGGAAGGAAGGAAGGAGGGGGGTATTGGTAAGGTAAAGAAAGAAAGGAATGGGGAAGAGGAAGAGGAAAGGAAAAGTAAGGAAAGGCGAAGAAAAGAAACGGATACTAACCCCCATAAAACGCATCACCCTTTGCATAAACCCTCCTCATAACCCTCAAATCGCGAAACGACTGCGCGAGAAGGACGCTCAGGGGCGTGAGTTCGAATTGCTTTACTCCACCACTTCCACTTCCACCTCCACCGTCACCTCCATCTCCATTCTCTCTTCCGTTTCCAGTAGAACATCTACTCGATGGGTGGGCGTCCGTGGGAGATAGTGTATGGAGTATACTCTTCATCCAAGATGGAGCTTTCATGGTTTTGAACGTAGGAGTAGATGTAGATGTAGATGGAGATGGAGAAAGGGCAGCTATAAGCTATTAGTTAGTCATAACTCCCTCTCTCTCTCCGTGAACTCGGATTTGAAAGTCGAAACAAGGAATGGAATGGAATGGATGGATGGATAGAAGGAATACTACATACAATTTCCCATCCCCTTTCCCTTTTCCTTTTCCTGTCCTCTTCCTTTCACTTCAAGTCGAGATGTAGAATGAGTTGGTTGCGGTTGCGGTTGTGTTGGTTGGGTATTCATGTTCTCTCTCTCCATCTGCCTCTCCATCTGCCTCTCCATCTCTCTCTCTCTCTGTCTGCCTCTCCGTATGTCTGCCGTTCTGTCTGCCTATCTGTGTTGATATGCTATGCTGATGTCAGTGCCAAATATCCCACACTGTATCAAACCAAGTCAAACCAAGTCAAACCAAGTCTCGTCAAACCAAACCAAATCAACTCAAATCAAGAGTCACAAGCCAAAACAGAACACCTTTATACCTCCATCCACCCATCCACACCACGTCACAAACCTCCACACGTCAATGAATAAAAGGGAGTGAATACCTATGAGTCTTATCCCGTTCCGTAAGCACATATGCCACGTTTACAAGCAAGCAAGCAAGAAAGCGGGAAACGGCAAGCGGTAGGCAAGGCAAGGCAGTTTGATACTCCGTATGACTCTAAGAAAGCATTGGATATCACAAACAGGTAGCGACAGAGAGATAGAGAGAAATCAATTCACTGAATACCAATCCAGTGCACGCACAGAGAGCATGGAAATATATTAATCAATCAATCATATTCATTCGTAGTACTGGCAACGCAACCTTCCGCGCGCCCGCTTGCTTGCTTAATGCACATAAACCCCTGAATGAAACCCTAGACGCAAGCAAGCAAGAAAGAATGAAACATAAAGACGCAGAATAACTATTCTTCGAGCACGATATGTACCGATACAAGTCAGATCGAAGGAATACACCTTGTATCTATCCAGACCAGGTGCACCGTCGTCTCGAATCCCTTCCGCGTAGATGATTTGTGTGCAACCAGCTCACATAATAGCACAACCCCCGGTAGAACTACCAGAGCCACGGCCACCAAGCTGGGTACCAACATCTTCGTCCTTGTTACCGGCAGCACTATCAGTACCGTTGTCGGACTCGGTGTCGGGGCTGCCCTGTGGCCACATGAAAGCGGTCATCTCATCGAATGCAGCGTAGGTCCAGTGACTGTCCTGTCTAGCCAACAAGAGCTCATTCTTCTCCTCCTCCAAGACTGCAATATCAACCTCGAGCTTTGTGGCCTGCTGTTCAAAGTGGGCTGATACGGCAAGGGCAGATATGACTTGCTCAATGGTATCGATCTTGGACTTGGTCTTGTTGGCGGTATCCTGTAAATTCACGGTTAGTATGGTGGAATCTGGATAGATCGAGGGGAATTCCATGTCTCGGAACTTCCGAGGCACGGAAAATCAAAAACCGATAATTGCATACCTGGAACAACTTGGCCTGAACCTCGAGGATCTTGATATCGGATTGGGATGCGTTGCTCATGTTCGTAACGGAAGGCAGCTTCTCAAGCACGACAAACTTGGTGCGATACATATCCTGCCATTCAGAGGTGAGTCTCTTCATCAGAACAATGGTATTGCGCTTCTGCTCCAGCTTCAATGCATCCCAGCCGCGGAAGACGGTATCATGGAGCTGTTCTACAAGTTTTCAAGTTAGCATCTCAAACAGTTGAGCATAGCAAAGTTCTTACGGATCATGATTCCTCTGTCCAGGAGCGACATCCCTTCGTTTTGCTTGTTAAGATGATGTTCGATTTGTGACAATGATGCCTTGGTGATGGATTCCTGCTTGAGGAGATCTTCGATCTTACGCTGTTCGGCGTTGATTCGGGTAAGTTGGTTCAAGAATGTCGCAGCGTTGGCGGAGCTTTCAAAGGAAAGCTTGCTGATACTCTCTCGAATCTGGTCGCACTGCTTATCAAAACGAGTCTCGACCTTTTCAAGGTGTTGATCGAGTATACTCTCAAAGGTCTCCAAAGAGAATTGGTTGACGGGTCGCTGAAAGAGTTTGTTTTCGATCTTTGAGAGACGTTCTTCGATGAGAGTTTTGATCTTTTGGAAGGCTTGATCGTCCTGTTGATACTGCGAAGAATGTCAGCTTGACTTCAGGAGAATATGCTAATGGTGTGAGAGACGACCAAAGCGAAAGCTCTGGAAGAAGACGGCAATAATCGCGGCAATCTTACTAAAAAGCTCTCGATCCTTTCAAGACGTTCGTGGAAGAAGGCTTCTTCAAGATTTGTTGGCTTTGGGTTTGATGTTGAAGGGCTATATCGAAAGGGTTCTCCGAGTATGGGAGATGAGATTAGTTTGTTGGAGTCGTTGGAACTGTCAGAAGTATTTGAACCATGACTAGAACATCTGGCTCGACGAGGTGATCCTGTTCCATTGTCAGTTCCATTGTTCAATGAAACAATATAAATTTCGCATTATGAGTGAATGACCTACCATTTGGACGGGTGGAAAGCGACCCATTGTTCCTTGAAACCTTCCCGCCATCTTCCGTCTCAAGAAGAACCTTGACGGAAACAGGGGGAGGAGCAATATACTCCATACTCTCATCACTCCCAGCGGTATCACTAGCAGCAATAGCCGTAAAAACATCCTTCTGCTTCACCGGACTAAAGCCCTCATCACTCTCGCCAGCAGCAATAGACGCCAACACCTCCCTCTGCTTCTCCGGACTCCCCTCCTCCACGCCCAACCCCAACCCCAAAACCCTCACCCCCGTAACCACCTCCCACTCTCTCGCAAACTCCATCCCCAAGTCCACCAACTCGATGGCTTGCGTAATCCACCGTCCCTGCATATCAACATCCCTACCACCCCACGCCACGAGAATAGCATGCATACAATCCTTCTTCTCCTCGAGCACCACACTCCCCTTGATCTCCCCCGCATCGTCCAGCATACACCAAGCCCTCACAATCTCCTTATTAGCATCCAGAAAAAGCTTAAAGTCCACAGACGCAGAGTTCGGACTCGATGCTACGTTGATGTTTTTGTGAAAGGTGACGATCTTCCCGATGCACTCGCAGATGATGGACTCGGGGCCTTTGGACGTCGCGTGCCAGGAGGGGAGCCGCGCTTTGTGGGTACGGAGAGGGTGTGGGCGGGTATTGCTTGTTCGGCGTTGGTGAGGGATGGAGGGGCCGCTTTTCATGACACCGAGACCCAGACCAGAGGAGGAAGATTCAGAGGTGATGGAGAGATCATGTGGCTCCTCCCCCGTTTCCGTGATACTGTCAGCCTCGGTGGTTGTGGGCAGAGGAAGGCGAGGGCGGCGCTCTGGAGTAGGAGTGGTATGTCGCGGAGAATTTGGCGTGTTGTATCTGAGAGAGGATTTCGGACGCTCTGGTGTAATTGGTATCTTGTCGACGAAGCCAGCAGAGCGACGTCTCTCAGCCAATGCGTCCCGCTCTCCCGTCTTCTTCGCGACCAGCTCCGAGTCTTCGACACGCGCAGCCTCTTCAATGACATCCATCTCTTTAGGCCTGATATTCTCTTTCTTGTTGTCCATGATTACAATATTATTACTTCGATGTGTGATAATGTTAGCGACGTCGAGTGTTGCGGTAGATGCAGTCAGTGACCATCGTTGTCGTAGCCAAGGGAAGTTGCAATGCAAAGTTAATGTTTACGCGACACGAAGGGCAATACAGGAACGAACCGTAGAAGATATTTTCATCTCGAAGTTGACTCCAAGTGAATAGACACTTGCATCCAAGCATAAACCACGCATCATGGAGCCTTGCTCTTTATCAATATCTACATCAAATTTACCCGCAGTGCGATTCACCACTTAAGAAAAGGGGACAGCAAGTTCATCTTATTGTCATTTTCGTTAATCAAGCCCTACGGCACTGTGCACCCAAAGTCTAACGTACAAAATCCTTTCTCCAAAAGGGGGGACAATTCTAGGTAAACGCTTCCTATCTACAATCTCTTCCGCTCCAGTCCCAAGCAGCAAATTAACCCAAGGAAATTCGTTGATGACTGGTACAATTAAGCACAAAGAAATGGCCCGTCTGGGCTTTGGTGGAGTAATAAACATAATGAAAAGAACGCTGACAAGCAAATCGCTGGAGAATGGTATCATGATGCCCCCTTCCCTCTTAATTCCACATCTAGCCCCACCCCTTATTAGTATTCCCTCATGTCCTTCCCACGCTTTATTCCCGAGTCAAGGGATAGTCCGTCCTCCATGTCTACTGACGCTTAATCCTGAATATGGACTCTTTTTCTTTCATCGGAGCCGGGCTTGCTGTTGTGGGCAGTGGCGGTAGGACCTTATCCAGACTCTGTCTGCTCACTTGTTTCCTCAATCCATACCCGTTCCCATTCGGACTATAGTCTTTCGCTGGTGTCATCGGCCTGCCATCCGCAGTAACCTTCGCCGGTGTTGATGGCCTTATGTCACCATTCGAGTCTCGGTCTTGACTATGCGCACTACGACCACCTGTACTACTCGCCTCCCCAAGCTCTTCTACCACTGGAAGTGTTTGTCCCTGCATGCCACTCGTCCGCTCTGCACTAGGGCTACGGACAATTCCTATTGTCCTGGGGTCTGGTCGATCTGCTTCATCTTCACCATGCTTCTCCCCTTTAATGGCATCGTTCTCGTTTCTTTGGATGGTTTGATTATTCGTGCTTGTTCTATGCATGTGATGGTTTCCTGATCTTCGAGCCGAGTCGAGCGACGATGTATTGCGATTAGAGATCGGATTGGAATTGGTGTGTGGTACCGATAGTCGGGATGCTTCAGATGCTTCACGTGCGACTTCTTCTGGACTTTTGGTGATCCCTTCGATAAACTCGATGAAACGGTTACCATAAGGTTCAGGTCGGACGGGTGAGATGAGCTTTTTGTCGTGACTGAGTCCCTCTGTTGAAATGTTAGCATCCTTCCTACTTGAAAATATGGGTAAAAGGCAACCCACTCCAGAAGTGCTCCAGTTTCTTGACCGTCCCATAGTGAGTGAGACAATCAATAATCGACAAGAAGAAAATCTCATCACCTGCACTGTTATCCTCGTGAGTAGCTCTAAACCCTCCATCATCGCTGTAGAATATAAAATCACGCTTAATGGTATTTTCTTCCATCGTATCCGGCATCCGAGAACTGCTTTGCCCCATTGGAATCGGCTTCTCCTGCTTGATCATCTGCCTCAATTCCCTAGCTTTTCTGGCAGTTTCAAGCTTGCTTGGTGTTCTCATCAAGGTACCTGGGCCAGAGGGTCCTCCTATATCATCCGACGGAGTGTCTCCGCCTGGTTGGAACACTTGCAAAGTCTTGTCACGCAGATTCTCCTGATTGCCCTTTTGCATATCATGTATCCCAACAAGCATGCTATAATCCATGATATTGAGCCTTTGCAGGAGATGCACATCTTTTTCCATCTGCTCGAAGAATATTCGTTTCTTTTCTGATCCAAATTCAAGGTGCAGGTCTCGTCGAAGCCAGTTAAGGTCTTTTAGGGTAGCACGCGGATTCTTTTCAAGATCTTCCTCCTTGAAATCCCTCCCAATTGTGGAGCCCTTCAGATCAAAGGTTTGGTGGATATCTCGGTGAGGTGGGAATAAATTGTTCATGACAACGAAGTGGATCTTTCGCCCATATGGTATTTTGACCCGGTGAAGTCCATAGAATTGTGAGAGGAGGGTATTGGGGTTCTGTTCAACGTGTGAATAGTATTCCTTCAGGATTTTCCGCAGGAACTTGTGCTCGGCGTGGTGGATAGTTTTGATGATGTACTTGTAATCTCGAGAGAAGTAAAAGAAGCTTCCACTCTTTCCCGGCGACCCAAGTTCCGAGAGAATGTACTTGCTCGTCAATGACATGAGATAATCGGCTGGATCAAGCCTGAACTTGGCTCGTAAATGTCGAAACACCCAAGGGGCATAATCCTTGAACTTAAAGTCGTACTTGGCAGAAGGGGTCAACTCGTTCCCAGTACTACTCATATCAGCTCTTACTTCCCAAGTCTTGCCATATTACTCACATATCGAATGAAAACTTGTGCTTGGCATTAAAATCAGCATCCGTCAATGCCCTATCCAGCTTCGCATTCGTTCTCGAGACAGTAAATCGGATCCCGGTCAACATATTATACGCCGTGACCCAATTTACATGGTGTTGATCAACCTTCGTCCCTACAACTACTCTATCATCGTCTTCCTCGTCTTTTTTCCTTCTCTTGCTCGCTCTCTTCTGCCTCACTGCTTCCGCCCATCGCGCTGCATCTTCGTCTGGTGCTACGTCGTCGGGAGGCATATTCGAGTGGATCGATTGTGTATTCCTTCGATTCAGGTTCAGTGAGCCTCGCCTTACGCCTGTCGCCAAAGCCGTAGGTGAGAACCTTCCACTGCTGTAAATTGCGTCATCGCCATCGCGAGAAGGTCGACCTGGGGCAACCTTGGGTACTTGAAGCGTATGTCGATGCTTCAATTGGACTGCTCCTGGATGTGGGCTTAAGCTATTAGATGGTGAAGCTGAAGGTGAGGGATATGATGGAGGAGACGAGAATCGATGGGGTGACGTTGTAGTAGCCCTCGACGGCGTTGCGGGGGCTGAGGGGGTTGCTGGTACTAAAGAGGTGGCATAGGTGAGGGGACCTGTACTTTGGGGGTTCGTGGCTATCGGCGCTGGCACAGAGACTCTCTTGAAGGATTCGCCGTCTCCGTTTGTGCTCGGCTTGGGTGCAGACTCGATTGGTGTACTTGGAGAATTTCCATTTGCTGACGCGATAGAGTTTCTGTCTCCATTTGACATTCTCGGTAGGCCATTCTGTAGTGTAGATGCTGGGCTTCTCCTCCCATTCTCGGAAACTCCATTGATGCCTCCATTCACGGACAGTGTACTACCATTGCGAGAAGACCTGTGGTCCCAACTACTCACACTCATCCGCCCGTTTGCTATGGAGCTCAAGCTGTCCTCAGGCATGAGGTCGCCATTCATCTGCGGCCGACTGCTGCTCCCACCATCAAGATATGCATTCGAAGCCTCTCCCACGCTGCCATTCATCGAAGTATGCGAGGATGCTTTGGTGTTCCCATTGACCTTTTCGTAGGATCGACCGGAATAACGGGGAGGCTCATAGAGAGGGCTGTTCGCAGAGATTGAATGTCCTGTGTCGTCGGACAGGAACGATGGCATCTCGACAGCGTGTGGCATCGGTGGGATTGAGATTGGTCGTGGCGTAGGACCAACCTTTATCGTGGTAACTGACGTCTGCTGGAAGGGTTTGGAAAGGAGGTGGAGGTGGAGGTGGAGGTGCCGGTGGTAGGATCAACAAACTTGGCAGGATCTCTCGGTGGTTCGCGCGTCGTGGGAGGGAGGGAAGAAGTCTGCGTCTAGAGCTGAAGAGGTAGATGCTACTTGAAAGAATGGAATGAACATGCCTCCTCACTCATCATCATGAGAGCATAAGGGGGTTGTGAGTGATACGGGTTACGGGCTGGAAGTACGGAGTCCAGCTGTGGATGCGCAAATGAGTATAAAATAAGTCCGTTTCGCTTGTGACGGTGAAGGGAGCCGGGACCAGTATTCGTGTATTTGCCCCGGAAAATGACGGGATGGTACCCAATGACGGTGTCTCGCTGGGATTTGGTCAGCCCTGATTCCACACTCAAATCTACAGTAAAATTTGGATTTGTAATTATACAGTACTGTATCTTTACAAAGAATAATACCTAGATTCCAGGGCCTCCTCTGTATTAATAATCTTGTCATCTTGATCGATTTTACACTACTACTGTCCTTGGCGGGCCGCCAAAACGTGGCGTGGCACGCTTGGGTTTGGTGGGTGAAGGTTCCTGAAGCCAGTATGATTGCCCTGGTTTTCAGCTCATTTCCTTGGCTTGAGTAATAAATTATTGATCATTGTCGCTTTTTCCTTTTCGCATCGGAACGACAATACCGGAAGTTTCCTGCGTACAATGTTCGCGCTTAAGATTATTTTATATTTGTTTTATAGTACGAGGCGATATTTCATTTAGTTGGAGCTCCTCCTCTCCAGTTCAGCCAGTTTCATGTAAACCCATCAGAAGAGATGCATGTATTCTTGCGCTTTGTCTTTTATCAACAATGGAAGCTCGTTAGAGCTCTCCGAGAGCTCTTTACAGGGGAAAACCTCAGCGCAGATCTGCCACCTGGATGTCACATTTGTGGAAGTCTTCCTGAATTGGTATCTCATGGTGGTACAACTTTCCATATCGTACGCTTTTGTCACAAGATTGGTCAAATTGAAAGAAGTAACAATTCCAACGCGTTTTAGAAAGCATTCTGTGTGATGGTTCTCATCCTTTCCATCCAATGCTCCCAAAACAATGCCAACACTGATGCGTCCAGGGCTGACGCCGAAAGCTTCGCCTCTGCAGTCTTTGGACTTGAGTGGAAAGGAACAACGACATTAGGCCTTTCCATCACGTCATCCCATCACTACATACCCTCTTCTTCGCTTTCGAAAATATCGTACAAGCCACCTTGAAAACACCAGAAACACGAAAACGAGACAAACCAGCCCGGAACCTACTACCATCCTACTTCGAGAGCCGCCATCACCAGCACTTCTCCCCGCCTCGATCCGTAACGGGCCACTCAGATGCTCCTCGTTCGAAGTCCTCGTACTCAGCTTCAATCGGTACGTAATTTTGTCATCGAGATAATCCGGCACCTTCCACGAATACACCAGAACTCCAACTCTCCGGTATCTGCACGTCTTGTCTGTCATGGTGAAATCAATCACCGAATGGGTGTAGTCAGATCCATCCCAGAACGGCTGGGCGCTTGTGGGAGCTGCGTTATTGTTAGCATTTCTATCTCTTTCTCCAAGTCTCCTGTGCTTTACGTATAATATTCAGCACTTTATCTTCTTCATTTTCCGCCATGACGAGGTCCATGGTGTAAAGTTCATCTGAACCGTCATTTTTGTGGGATTGGGGGTCGGTTGCTGTACTGTTGTCTTTGTAGTAAACCCATACAATGGGAGTTCTCGAGCCAGGAGGGAAAATTGCTTTCTGGGCGTCGAAAGTTGCTGGTTGAATGAAGTTATTCAAAGGTGATGACTCGACGTCAAATTCTCCAGTGAGTTCTGTGACATTGTCGATGAAAATGTTGCATTTTCTTGTTTTGATTGACATTTTTGAGACTCTGAAATCGGTGGTCTGATTAGACGCGTGGCCTATAGATGAGAGCAGTCCTCATGCACCCGGGAGACATGAGAGATCCTCCATGAATTTCTGTTTTTCAAAAACGTCTCGAAAAGTGAGCTGAGGAGCCCGTTATTTTATTCATTTGAAAGATTTCTATTCCTAAGCCCGCAAGGTTATGTCTTCCTCTATTTGTAAATTGTGAGCAGTAGGCTTATCTCAGCACGAGGCTGAAATGGAACCGTCTTGCATTGTGGCACCAATCAAAAGCCTGGCCTCGGTGAGTCCAAATGTATTTTTATAAAAGCCACTATTGAGTACTAACATGCAAGGAAAGTCTAGGCGTGCCGAATTGAAGCGAAGTGTATATTCTTCGTTCCTTCCTCCACCTCCGTACAATTCATCGCCCCCACCCTCAACGTCTTGATTACGCCAGAGTGCTGTTGCTGCGATAAATGTCCAGACGGTCCCCAGCGCCACAGAATTCGCTTGGACTGCCGTCGCAGAGCATGTTGCAGTCAGCATCGGGAGCTGCTACTGAACCGCTGGCAGCAAACGCAGTCTCATCCCCGCAATAACATTCCCCGCCATACTCCACGCCCATCAACGCCGAACCATGAGTTGTGCAAAAGGCAGCGCACTTCTCAACCGTCATACCAGTGGTGGAGTAGTCGACCTCGGTAGCTCCAGATAAAGCTCGGGTACCATTCCCTTCCGTATAACAGCCAAATCTGCTGTATGCGCCAGCGGTAAGGACATGAGCTGGGGGTGCGGGTGCTGCTCCAGCAGTAGTATAGATACTCAGTCTATCACTTGCTCCGCAGATCTCGGTTGCGTTTCCATCACAAGCAAAGTTGCACTCCGTAGCTGGAGCTTCAACTGCTCCATTCCCGAGAACGTCCGCACACCAGCATTCCCCCCCGAATTCTAGTCCGAACAGAGTGTACGTGGGCGTGCAGAAGGATGCACAGGTCTCGATGGTCATGGTGGTGTAGTTCGTTGCGGATGCTGCGCCGAGTGCTCGAACCCCAGTACCCTCTGTGTAGCAACCAAGGTATGAATAGGCTGGCGCTTTAGTGACAGAAGATGTTAGTTTGAGCTCTGGGCCGTTTTGATGGCGAGCCTACCTTGGCGAACGGAGAGCTTGTTGTTTCGAATGCTCATAGCACCGCTTGTGGATGCGAGGAGTCCGAAGACCAAAGCGGAAACAGCTGACGGCATGTTGGAGAAGATTGTTTGAGGGATATTCAGATATTCTCAGAAGATTTTCCGGCTGTGTTTGATGCGATGTTGATCTTTGCCTCGAGGAACTCCCCTTCATATACGTTAGGAATACGAGAAACCGGAGCATCGTTCTGGCAATATCACACTTGGCGCCGATTCATACCCACGAGTATCGATAGAGCTGGCGCTGATAGTATTGGGTTACCCAAATCAGACCATGCGGTTACATTCCGCCGGAATTCAACGACGCGATATTGTTCCCTTTTATTTGCTTACTGCAGTAGGCCGTCAAAGTCTGTACTTTGTCGCCATACTCAGCCATGCCGAGAGCCTCATTCCTCCTCTTTTGGATTCCCCGACATGATCGGGGCACCAGGAACACTCTTTCGACATGGCTTGCACATGAATTTCGTATCCTGTCAACGAAGCGTCGTGAAAGTTCCTCCGAAAGCAGTATAACGGGCTTGCATGAGAGTATTGTACAAAAGCTGCGAGGCCGAGGCCTTTGCACCATTACACCCCGTCAGTCCCCTACGTCGTGCAACGTGGGCGCAACCATTCAGCAGCAAATATTCTCCTCCTGCTGACGCTCGAAATGGACCGGTCGGTACTGTAACTAGCAGAGCGCCGCGGACCGAGCCATTTTACTTGTATCGCCAATACGACATTGATAGGCTGAATTGAAGATATCGAAATGCTGCATTCGACGAAAGAGAGAGAAAGAGGCAACCCGGAAGCGAAACGGTCGATTGAGATCTGGCTCGGGCCGTTACAGTATGGAGCGGAGCCAGTAGCGCCTGCGACTGCTGCAGGAACCACCAATCAAGACGTGCATAGAATAGTTTTTGTGCAACGTCCCCAGATCTCCCCTCCTGCCCCAAAATCTTTTCTCTCCTCGTACTCTATCTCCTTCCTGCAGCTATGCAATACTCCCATGTGGAGTTACATGAGCACACGATTCGGTTTTACTTCTATCCGCGGACGGACACGTTGTACGTTGTTCAATATCCCCGACCGAGGTTCCATGGCGCTCTTCTTTGCAGATGTTACAGTACAGTGCAGCTTCAGGTGGCTTCAGGGATCCTGCAGGCCTCCCTCTCCAGACCCTGAAAATTTCCCCGCTTGCCCAGAAAAGTCTCACTTTACAATCTATTTGAGAAGTAAGCAAGTAAGACCTCGACATGTTCAAATCCAGCTGATGCCTCGCCTCTCCACCAGTCCCGAGGCTGAGGCTCTATGTGTCCACAGCGCATTAAATAGCCCAAGTATTGCCAAGCCTCCCCTTTGGCTAGGCTTAGGCTAACCAAGTGCTCTGACAAGGCTATGGAAAGGCCGAGTACTAAATCCATGGCTTAGCAATGGCTAGGCAGAATGGCATAGCAAATGGCATGGCAGGGGAAGGGGTAGGGGGGTGAATCATGTGATCTTTTTCTATAGGGTACGGGGACACAATTTTCTTGTTCTGGTCCAAATCTGCAGTCTATTGTGGCGATGATTGATTGGGCCGGCTCATGCTGACTTGTGGCTGCGGCAAAGGTTGCAGAGCGGGCTTCCGGTTTCCAGCTGAGCTCGATGCAGAGCCTTCTTCCATGTTCCAAGATTCTCGATATCCTTCCCATCTTCTCCCAGCGAAACGGCGTTCCTTGCGTTTGTTCCTTTCACTCTACCTCAGCACGCGCAATGGTATAATCCAGCCGACTAATGACTGTGAAATTCAAAGAGCTAATCGTGTAATAGGCGACCTCTTCCTTTGAGGGAATACAATGGGATCTCTTCACCCGAAATCCGCTGCTAAATTCTGGACCTCAAGCACAACCAGAGCAGCCTGTGGACCTTTCTGAACCTTCAGCACAATCAGAGCAGCCTGTGGACCTTTCTGAACCTCCAGCACAATCAGAGCAGCCTGTGGACCTTTCTGAACCTCCAGTACAACCAGCACAACCAGAGCAGCCTGTGGACATTGTTGTCGTGAGCCTGTCCGAGGTGAACTTGCTCAAGGATCATGGTCTGCCTCGCGACTTGTTGCCAAATGCGCGGATTCTTCATTTCAACTACAACTACGTGACATCCACCGAAACGACAAGCGCTCCCTTTACCTTAGAAGATGTCACGCGCCAACTTTTGAGGCGACTATTGGCTATCAGATCAGAATGCCCTCTTCGGCCAATAGTCTTTGTTGGGCATTCCCTCGGGGGGCTTGTTATCCAAAAGGTATTTGTACACCTGCCCTTTTAAGCTCCGTACACCAAACTCATTCACCCCACAATCTATAGGTCTTGTGTTCGACATCACCATATTTTTCTTCGAATTCCAGCATATCCATGGCGACGGCTGGAGTTGTTTTTTACTGCACTCCAAACGTACTTGAGACGGAGTTACCAATTTTGGTCCCTTTCAAGCAAGAACTTGAACTACTGAGCAAGGAATATTACGGATTCCTGTCCTTGATTAACAGGCAACTATTGCTTGTGCACTCATTTTACGAAGTTGATATAGCGACAGTGGTTCGTATATATAGGGCTTTTGTCGTGGGTCCATGCTGACTTCCAAAAGGCCGCAACTGCTTCTTATAGTTCTGATTACCCTAACATTCCTGACAACCCTGACAGCTCTTCATTTATCGTTCCGGGCTTCCCTTCAGCGGAAATTTTGGCAGAAACTATTTTCCTAAGCAACGCGAACGGCGGTGCGGAGATTTTCTTCCGGAAAAGTTGTAAGGTAGTGAAGGGCTTCATTCAAGAAGCACTAATCAGAGTTTCAGCCCGACTCGACGATACAACTTCAATTGAAATTGGCGACACACAAGCGACAGCGAATGAGAATGAAGACATTCTCAAAGTTCTCCCTCATATCAACTGCAAATCAATACTTGAGCGGAAGATCGACGTTCTCCCAAGGGAGCAGGGCTCTTGGATCCTCGAGAACAGTAACCTTACGAAATGGCTCAACGGGCCGAAATCACAGGTCCTATGGCTACACGGAGATGCAGGAGTAGGGAAAACGGCCGCATCTACATTTCTGATTCAAGAGCTAGCCTCTATCCAAAAACTACGAAACAAAATAAACTCTAAAAGAGAAAGACCCCCGAGACACAATGGAAATCCTATGGCATATTTCTTCTGTCAGCGCTCTGAATCGAATCATCAATCTGCAGCATTCATTTTAAGTAGCCTTTTGCATCAGCTTCTGCAACAACTGCCACACATTCCTGTTAGGCCATCTCCAGCGAGGGTCAAGCAGTGGGAGGAAGCAGAGAACTTCTCATCTGAGGATTTAACGGTTTTGTGGCGTCACATAATTAAACTTCTTAGCCACGACTCAGTCAGAACGGCCTACCTGGTAATTGATGGTCTTGATGAATGCAGTCAGTTACGCGATGACTTTATACATCTCCTTCAGCCTTACATTACTGGTATCCCTCAATTTATCCGCCATCCTCTCCCTGGACAAGCTTCACTTGTCGGTTCGACATCTTCGGTACACCGTAAGTGTCTGTTTGAACCCGCCTATATGAAAATAGTCTGATACAATCAGTGCGTGGTGGAAGTGGTCGCTACATTCTTCACGAACGTAATAAAAAACCGCCAGCTCCTACCATTGACGAGCAACTTGGAGCTGATTATCAGGCAGGTAGATTTCATGACGCAGAACATTACGTACAGCGCCAGCCTCCTCCACTCCTGCATCCCCGGCCTCCTCCACCCCCAGGTTCTCAACCCTTTGGTCCTCCTCCACCATTTGGGCAACAACCGATGTACGTCTCCAATCCCTTTCATTTCTTGTGCCGACGAGTATTAGTATCTTATCACTCTCGAGATACCGTTCAAAATATCTTGAAACTTTGATGCAGCATGTCAAGCGTGTACCCTCAACATAATTTATACCCCTTGGCAATACTAACACGGTCTTCTAGGTCCCAGTTCAACTATATACAAGAAGTAGATGGTAAACCATCAATGATGTTAACAGCAGAAGATTGTAGGAAGAAATTGACTCAATACCAAGCGTATTCAATCCGGAAAGCTACCCCACCGGATCCACAAGATAAACCTACGTGGGCAAGGGCTGAAGTCGCTGACGAGCGTTTGGCGCAGCAAGATATTCTTAAACAGACCCAGAAGCTAAACGAGGCTCGGCTGTCCATATCAGAAAAGGAGACCGCATTAGCCCCATTTCAGCGAGGCCAAGTTACTGCACTTTTGGCAAAATTAGCTGACCAAGAACCTGATGGAGATTATGGTTGGACACTCGCACAAATTGACAGAGTCGAAAGAGATATCAGAGTAGGTTTGAGAGAGATCATAAAACTTATAATCTATGTGCAGCGTGCTCCTCGGGATGGTCTGGATTTAAATGCATTACACCAAAACATAGAGAGGAACAGGGCGGCAGCACTAAGGCCTCCTCCTCAGTCCCTGCGGCAGAACTTGACAACAAAAATTGGCATATTCATCACTAGCAGAAATGATGAAAGCTTGTCACAACAACTGAGCATGGCTCTGGACATTTCGATCAATCTAAGTTCGGAAGAACAATCCAGGAGGCTCATCGATATCAATTTTCCCAAGGTAGTAGGTCTTGATAAACAATTCGCGGATAAGCTCAAGGAACAACTTGTTGAAAAAGCGCAAGGACGCTTACCCTGGATAAAGCTCGCTATAAGGGAACTTAAGACGGCAACTAATAACGAAACCCTTGCTACATTTCTGGACACGGTACCAAGTCAGTTTGAAGACTTCTACAAGCTAAGCTTGACGAGAGATTCTGGATTGAGAAACACAGTGGGGAGGGCTATCTTAACTTCCGTATCTGTTGCGATGCGGCCATTGAATCTTTCTGAATTACGTTTCTTGATGAAACCAATTCAATTGCCTGAAGCTAATTCGGACCCCCTTATCAGACCTGAACCTTTGCTCGAGGCCACTGGCCCCTTTCTTGACATCTCCACTGAAGGTCGGATTTGGTTTATACATGACACGGCAAGGCAATATGTGACGATGTTTCTCCAAGAAGATCAGATTGACTCAAAGTCTCTCCACGCTGCATTAGCAGAGCATTGCTTCAAACATGTCTGTACACCTCAGATGTGGACCAATCCGAGCTCATATTTGGACTACCCAATTGCTTTTTGGATGGAACATGGCCGATTAGCGTCAGAAAAAGCGGTGCTCGGCGATGCTTTAAGCAATGAATTCTTTCAAAAGAGTTCAACATTAAGAGAAAAGTGGTTCGATGCTTACTGGAGAATCAGATATCCAAAGGAGGATAAGCCATCTGGATTTACCCTTTCACATATACTTGCTGAATCGGGTTATTATCAACTCTTAAAGCAACTAACTGACCAAAGGGGTTGGTCGGAAGACTTAAATTCGCTGGACTCAATTGAAAACATGCCTTTGCACTGGGCGTCGAGAAACGGGCATCTGAGGGCAGTGCGGATACTGTTAGAGGGTACAAATAATTGCGACAGGGAAAATGTGGACGAGTTGACCCCGTTACACTTTGCTGCCATTGGAGGACATTGCCAGATTGCTGAACAGCTCATACGTAGCGGCGCGAACATTAACTCGCAGGCAAGAAATGCTACGACTGTATTGCAAAGCGCTGCAAGCAATGGACACAAAGAGATGATAAGAACGCTGCTGGACGGGGGAGCCTTTCTCGATGCCACAAATCTGGATGGATATAGAGCTCAGCACTTGGCAAGAAATTCTGGACACATTGAAAGTGCTGACATGCTTCGAGACTTTGAGTCTAGAATGATATCCACAGAATCATTGCCAGAGATCGCACGAATTGACGGAGGTTTCTTTGGGGCGATCGTTGACTTTGTGCACAAGGAATCTGGTCTCTATGTCCACAAAAAGGTTTCCGTGGACAGAATGCTTTCGAAGCAGAGCTTTGATAGTATCATGGCTGGTGTAAAGGGAGAGCTTTCGCGAGACGCAGAGGGTGTTAATGCGAACGTCGAGAGCCGAAATCAAAAGAAACCAAGATGGCTGCACCTTCCAGCAAATAACGTGAGTTGAGACAAGACAAGCTATTTCCTCTCTGGTTTTATGCTGATCAAATCACAGATGAGATGGGTGGAGGTGAGTCTTATTACCTAAGTGGTTCTTGGATATCAAATTAATCGGCAAAAGATACTCATGAACAAACACTACTGCGGCCTCGAGATGCCAGAAGCCGCAAGAGCAATTCTACGACCCGAAGTGTGGACTGAGAGACAGCATCTAGCAGGACAATCAATTATCCATGGACGGTTCATGAAACCGGGCTGCCAGAAAGTCTCGACGAGTAGGTCTAGCCTCCAGCTAACAATAGATATGATTAACTAAGCCTATTAGTAATTGCACCTCGAACGGATAGATCTCACCAAGACCCTGGAATGTTACTCATGGCGAGTTCTCGGTGAATACCCATTCTTCTTTTCGCATATTAACAAGTTATAGATGCCGTATCTGAATTGGGCGACAGAAGACGAAAGACAGAAGATCAATCGGATTATAAAGGACGTGACTCAAGCTAAGAACAGCAGGAAACTCTCGGGTCCCAACGTTGCCTTGGAGAAATCGGACAGATATGAGAGACTAGTCTGGAAGTACTTATACGACGAACACCCACTTCAAGTTCGGCGGACTCTTGATCAATCGTATTACAGCACTTTGCAAAGTACCGAGACAAGAGATGTTGACCAAATTCCCTACAAATATTTTCATCAACACTTTACAAACAGTACCATGCACCCCGTATTGATGGTTGACCAACTTTGGTTATGGATTTTGGACGAAAGTAAGTAATAATCGTTAGTTTCTGTAAAATCAGGCTAATTCTCTCCCAGACACCGTTATTACAAGTTTTCCCCAGCGGTGGACCGAGCCAAAGAAAGATGATCTTGATACCAACAATAAGACTGATGTACTCGAAGCGATAATTCGAAGCGTGGACAAAAGCGAAGCAACCATTCCAGATGGATACAAGCTAGCCGAATTCATCGTAAACGCGTGTGCAAGCCTTTGCTTTGCAGTTACGCTTTCCCACGACGGAAATCTCCCATTCCCTGGTTGTTACGGAATCATCATTGGCCAAGTGGTAAGCAATCCTTCAGTTTAAGTACCCATACTAATTCAGCATTAGGCCGATATAGAAACTCATCTTTTCCGAGAGTTCACTCAAGCAGTTAGGGACGAAGCCGAAGGAGCCGAAGGAGCCGCCAAAGGGAATTCGAAAGCTACACTTAATGTCGACGAAAGTACTTTTAGCATCCACAGAGAAACCGAGCAGCTTGAAGTTGTTAAGGACGTGAGGGACGAGCTGAACATGATTCTGATCATTTTACGAGACCAATTGAAAGCCGTCGATGAATCTAATCATATTTCCCTTTTCAAACCCACCTCCCTGCATGATAGTATATGCTTGCACGAAAACGAAATCAAGGCACTTGATCGACGTGCCGAGAAAGTCTACATCGCAGTGAGTGCCCTTTCCTAATCGAGATGCACGCTGAAACTAAGAGGTGTATTTCAAGCTCAAAGACCTTCTCGATCTCAAGCAGAAGCAGGCCAATGTTGCCGAAGCACGCTCTCAGAGACACCAAGCAGAGGAAACTACTACTCAAGGAAAGGCAATTCTGCTCTTCACGATCATTACAATCATATTCGTGAGGCACCACCACGTTTTGGAAATGCAAACGCTAACGACTACGATAGCTGCCGCTCTCATTCCTGTCCTCATTCTTCGCTATCCAAATCGTTGAATTCCCAACACTAACACTCAGTTTTGTGCTGCGATATATGTGTATGTATTTATCCGCCATATTAAAATGGACTTTTGACCCATGCATCTACAGTCCCCATAACAGCCGCCATCTCCTTGCCGTGCATTCTGGTGGCTCTGAAGTTCGACGCGATATCGAAGCTCAGCTTTATAAAGGGCAGATTTTCGAAATTGTGGACTATAAAGCGCACGAAAAAAGAGGTTCGCAAATTGCACGATAAGAATGATGTGGAGAAGGGTTTAAAGGATGCCCAGGGAAGCAGAGAAAGATCTGGGTCATCTCAATCGAGGACTAGTGGCTCGTCAGTCCTGAGCTGGGGGCGAGCTTCGAGGCGGACAAGAGAATGATACGGCGTGGTGGGATAATCATTTATGTATTCAAGAGGTGGGATTCAAGGTATTTCTTTTCTCCCACTTACCTTCCCTTCTCCCCCCTTTCTATTTTACTTCCTTATTGAGCCTAGGACTATAAAGGAAGGCAGAAGCGTTGATAGAGCTCTGATGCATACCGGAAGTTGCGCTAGTATAGCAGGAAGGTTCAATGTTTACATGAGTTTCACAGGGTTAAAGCCCTAGAACTTACAAAATATATATATATAAGAAAAGTGATGGTATATTAATAGCTTGGTGTGTGTAATTTCTTGTTACAACCTGCGAGATCAATATTAATGTTCACACAGAGATCCGAGTCATGTTATTTTGGGGAAATAAGCTTGATTATCTAGAAGTCAAAGTGCATAGCCCTCTTGAGGTATCGAGAGCCAGCATGCTAGTAACGTGTAGTAGCCTAATTCATTATGTGTAGGTATCCAGCGCTCCTGAAGTCCTATTCCGTGATATCCAATGGGAGTAAGGAAAGCAATGAGCGAGTTCTTTCGAAGTGCCGAAAGAGAATGTCGGTGTCGGAAGCCTTTAAGAATGTTGAAGGAAAAGTGTCGGGAAAGTATGATTGTCCGATGCGCCTCAATGCGCCCAAACTCCAAAGCTTCCAAATAAATGGACACTGTGCCCAATGCAGAGGAGAGAGAAGAGGGGTGATGCATACCACCCTGCTGTGCGAAAGTGCCGTATTATGCGCTTCCAAAAATTCAAAGGACGAGTGAACGGTACGAGTAGCATCGCAAGAGGGTATCGTATCATCGTGAAAAGGGGTATCGTAAGTTGTTGCTGAAGAATGGAATGGAATGGAAAGAAAATCGTGGGGTTGTGAAAGTGGAAGTCGCGAGATTGACCAATCGGAAGGCTTGGTCTGCCCCTTTCCAAAAGGAGAAGATGTAATATCCAAAATGGGTGTCCGCAACAAAGAAAAGCTGTTCAGTACAACTTGTTTTTGCAAATGCAAGTGTGTAAGTTGTTTCGGATCTGCCCCGCATTAAGCAAATCTAATAGTTGGATTTCGTTGCGGTTGCTGTTGCTGTTGCCTGCCAAAGCTATTTGCAGGTCTGCGGCCGAACTCATTTGCAGATGGGCGTGCGAATTCGCTCCTGTCTCTGATCGGGAACCACTGAATAGATGGCATGGGAGACATGTAGCTAGGTCTCCAGAGTCCCATGGTTGTAGTAGTTACCGACTCCTTCATACCGCGCCATTCACTCAATGGACCGATATAGATATGTGCAGTTTGGGGGATCACTTGGCCGCCGGGTGGTCCAAAGTCTGCGGTAATGTGCCAGTCTCTCTCTCCAGCTGGTTGTTGGTTGAATGGGATCCGACGACTGTTATTGGTGGTGTTATGCAGAACGGATCTATCCTCTGATGTTAGCTTTGGGGTTGGGATTAGAAAGGAGAGACTTGCCGAATGTGGACATTTTGGTATCCTGCATTTAGTGCTGTGTGGGCACAAACCAATTCACAGAAATCCTTGTACTCGGCTCCGCTGGGAAGCATGAAAGCACTAATGAGCCATTTCACGTTGATGGGCCGTCCGCGGATCACAACCTGGCCCTCTCCGTCACGCCAGTTTGAGGGACTGCGAAGAGTGTAAGTAAGCTTTGAATTTTCCAGAAGGTTTAAGGAAACAAGAGCCAAAATAAATGAAGCTCCCTAGATAAGTTGGGTATACTGGCAATAGGGAAAAACGCCATAGTAGGAAAAGTAGAGAGAGTCTCGGGTATCTTACTTGCTTCGCGGGCCAAGCCCCCTGAACTGGTCATGACCTGGGATAGGTAGCACGTTGCCAAAGTAATTTGCATTTAATGCAGAGCCGCTTGACATTATGTATGAGTAAAAGTGCTACCTCGCAGGAGCTGGCTGTGACTTATTGCAAGATACGACGCTTGAGTTGACGTTGTTCGTCGAATCTTCAGAAGAACGGTTGGGCAGATACCAAGAGGTTCAGCAGCTTGTTGAAAGCTCTTATGAATACCTCTGGCTGCGCACTTGACGCTGTGAATCAACATCTGGTCTATCCAAGATCATAGTTGTGAATTAGAGCCTATAAGTGCCTGTTAAGGCTCACTTCATTCAGGCCAAAAGCACATCTTTGGATACAGACATCGTACGTGAGAGTCTTTGACCCAAAGAAATTTTAACTCGTTTTAGAGCTTCTTTGACTAAGGGATCTTTGATCACAAAGCCCCACATTGTAAGAAAAAACTAAATATTTCTCCTAAAGAACTTCAAACCAAAGATTGAACTGGCCGGGCCTAACCGCCATCTTCAAACCTGGATTATTCACATAATCCCCAGATTAGAGATAGCACCAGAGCTCTTCAAAGGAAAAGAGTCATAGGGACAGCGGAAATGATTTAGTGCTTCCAGCTCAATACTCTCTGCCCAACCGTCAAAATTGCCCTGCTAGGGGTGGTACTTTATACTTGGAGACATTTTGCGGCCTTGGAGTCGTTCCTAGGTTCTAAACCCAAGTTTGCAACTAAGTTGATTCACACTTTGATTGGGGTGGATGCATGCGTATGTTGTGCTTGTTAATAACAAACATTCAATTTGTCGCTGGGGCGGCTTCTTTGTCCTTTGTTCTACTTAAGAAAAGCTTTCCGCCCCAACAACCTGCAACCGTCAAACAATTGCGCAAAATTCTTCACAACTACAACAACTTCGAAAATCTCTTACATCGAACACCGAGACGCCTTCGAACACAGAATCGCGTGTCGTTCAGCACTTTAAACATGACACCGGCAAAACATACTCGCAGTAAAGATGAACAACAGAGTCTTCTGCAACAATGGGCTGAAGATGAGGAGAACGAGGCTAATATAGCTTCCGACGGAGAGTCTCAGACGGATCCGCAGGATGGCATGATTGACCTGGACTCTTTCTTGGTTGAAAATGTTGATGGGATTCGTTCGGAGGGCCAGCAGTACCGCACCACCTACAGCGAAATGATTGATAGCATGGAGAGGATTGAAGAATACAAGCCTGGAGGCTTCCACCCTGTGCACATCAGAGATGAATTGAAGGGTGGAAGATACACCATTGTCCACAAGCTTGGGTATGGCGGGTTGTCGACTGTTTGGTTGTCTCGAGACAATGTCCTCGAGAAATATGTCGCTATTAAAATCAGCCTTGCCGATTCCTTCAAAGATGAGACGAAAACCGCCGAAATTCTAGAACATATCAAAGAGAAGACTCGAGGCCACCCGCTCAGCTCCGTCTTTTCTTTGCCCTTGGAGAATTTCGAGGTCGAAGGCCCGAATGGCAGACATTTGTGCAATGTTTTCCCTCTTTCCGGGCCTAGCATAGCTGGATACTCCTCAGAAACCATTGGCGGAGTTGCTTTGGGTCTTGAGGAATGTCAGAGAAGCACGCTTCAAATCACCCAAGCGGTCGCTTTTCTACACTCTCCCGGCGTAGAGGTTGTTCATGGCGACTTGACTGCCAATAACATTCTCTTTGACATTACTAGCCTCGACCATCTCTCTGTCGAACAGATTTATGAAGTTATTGGAGAGCCGTATGCACTCCCCATGGAAATGTGCTCAGGAGAACCCCTTACACCTTCAGCGCCCACCTACGTTGTCTGCTCCGTGCACCCTCAGACTCTGTTTCCTTATCGAACAGGCAACATCAAAATCGCCGATTTTGGATCCTCGTTCAGGTTTGACACTCCACCACTCGATCTTGGTATTCCGGCAGCTTATCGTTCGCCTGAACTCATTCTCCACAACACCATGAGCAAAGAAGTAGATGTATGGGCACTCGCGTCAGTGATCTTCATGATACGGGGCTTTGGTTCACTTATTGAGTGCTGGTCAAATTGGGACGGCGAGGCACTTTCTTCCATGAAGCATACCATGGGTCCCTTCCCCGAAGAGATGTTGAGTGAAGAATGGCTGGAGCAAGGTTTAGCCGACCCGCCGAATGAGGAGGAGGACGAGCCGTTCCGCGTGAAAGGAAGACTTTGGGAAGCCACAAAGACAGTCCGCATTACATCTCGCATCGAATATGACTATTCGTTCAAGATCAATAACTCAAAGGGGCTTTCGAAGCTCTGGAACTATTTAGTGTTCTATGCTACATGGAGACTGTGGCATGTCGAGGGGGAACTCCAGGAAGCAACCATGTCAGATGAGGAGTTGGAGATATTCAACGATCTTATTAGTAGGATCTTGGTCTACGAGGTTGAGAAACGTCCAACTGCGGCACAGCTGTTGCATCATCCTTGGTTTTCTAGGATTTTTGAGAAACCGTCGCTTGAGGAGTGGAAGGAGGACAATCGAGAAAGAAGGGAGGGACATTAATGTTATCTACACTTGTACAAATAATCTCGCAGATCTTGGGGAACTAGGCTAAATTTTTGCCTTTGCTGTTCTAGACAGAATTCATTGGACGTTCATCATTTATTCGCCGCACATCGCGTGACCTGACTATTTATCCTTACCTCGTAATACCAAAAACTTCCTTTAGTATAGAGCTTCTCCATTTTTTTCTGCAAACTTGAATATAAACTGGACAGGGCCTACATGCCCCACCGCTTCGAAATACTTATTGGCTCCTCCGTGATGCATCGGGCAAATAATATTCCCACTCACGACAACAGCGCCACGGTTGAACTTTTAACCACTTCCCAATATATCCTCTGCTAGAGTTTAAATGCGCTTGAAGAATCTGTTTGAAATCGACCGGAAGCTCGTTCTCGTACGGAGTACTTCGCTTTCCACAAAACCTGAAGACCAGGATTATGGTCGAGTGAGATTCAATGCCTCTGGCCACTTCTTGAGCATGCTTCCCTTATGCTAAACTCAATGAGACCGTCTTTCTCCCCTCTATCCATGCTTTCAACTTTGTCTGGATCCCCATCTAAAGTGCTGCGATCAGAGATAGCACCCTAGTAAACGAAGTTATCCGGAATGGCAATCCGGAAGTAGCATTCTGTAGTTGACGGCAGTATATGTCGCATCCTTCCCATCAGGCTTGAAGTTTGAAAGTGCCCCGCTCAACCCGTCACTCTTTCGTGCGTCTTTGATGTCTTTTACCCTTGGTGCGGTGACAAGTTTGGTAATGAGCCTAGCGTTGAAGTAAATGTTGGCAGATATCTGGCGCCGGAGGGGAATAGCCATTACTAACATTCACGAACGGTCTGAACCCAGTCATCCTCAGCCTGAATTTTTTATAAGCATCTCGAGCTGGGTATACACGCCTATAATAATTAACCCTGCATCCTCTTAAACACATGGAAATAGGCTTACCCAAAGCACCCTTCATTCCTAGCTGATGACAGATATCGTTTATCCCGATTTTTTTCGTTCTCGTCTCATGCATCGACAGCCAACTGAACGCGTGAAAAGTCACACTACTGCTCTCCTTCGGGAAGGCTCCAAATGCCCCATCGTCTAGTTCCTTCACTTTTTGAGAGAGGGGTGAGCGGGAAACAATATGCACGTCGCAATTTCCTCGTCTCAATTTGCTGTCACAGAAATATTAATAAATGAAGAGGGATTAGAATATGATGGATTTACATTACCAGGAAATCAGAGAATGGAAGCCATTGATGAAGTATTATCAACGAAGCTACTCATAACATTGTCTTTACTTGGGAAAACATAATATTTTGTGATACTTTGAACAGGTATCGTTAGGAGTGACGGTGAGCAATTATTGTTCCGAAGAGGGTTCGGCAAAGTGAGTGTCTGGAAGAAGAATTTGTCGCCTTGTTGGTTTTTTACCTCCTTCGTGGACAGTATTCAATACCCCCATTCTCTTCTCGATCCAAAAAGCATATGTAACTTTGTCGTCGGGCATTGCCACAGAGATGAAGTCATCCACCGACCTAGGAGGATCTTTTGAGTCGAGTCGAATGCCAAGATCTTGAAGGGCAGGTTGCTTTTGCCTCATATCAAGCTGAGAAAGATAACCGCCAGCGTTGACGAAAGTGAACTTGGATCCTGTGGGGGACTGTGCTGCTGCTTGAAACCTGTGGTCTGAGTTGGGGCCTCTGCTCGTGCTCCAAACTTCCCCACTGAGCCTAGAGTGAACCACACGGTATGGTTTGCTAATGAACCCGGCGACGATTGCACGTTTCACGTGGTTGTCAAAGAACACTGCAGAGAGGCCCAAGTCATTGTTGGGCTTTTGGATAAGATTAGTTCTGCTTTTAGCGGACAAATTGGCGGAGATACTTACAAGTGATGCTCGCTCCAATAGCCTTCGCCAATTGTTTGTAGAATCCAGTTCATCATGGAAGTTCAACTCGACACTTCCCTCGAGATTCTGTGATTTGCGAGTTGCTACAATCAGTTTCGTTCCATCGCGGCTGAAGTTGAGTCTTTGACTGTTGAAGTGTGACTTTGAATTTGTATCCAGAGGTTCTCGTATTGTGGGAGGTGCTTTGTTTCCAGCACCGATATCGTAAACAAGGAAGCAGTGATCGAATCCAACGGCAACCGATTCACCTTGGCTCGAAATTGCTAGACTCCTCACCGCACCACTTTCTTTCAATTGTATGTCTAGTATGGCGGCGGTGTCAGGTTCCGAGAAGACTGAAAGCCTTGAGGTCTTAGAATGAACAATTAGCCCTCTTGCACAGTTGTCATTGGGCTTAAGAGAATACCTCGGAGACTCCCACGACTCTTCTTTCAGCACTGGTAGCCAATCTTACACCTGGATAATCATATTTTCGCCACTCCCATACCTCCGCGGTCTCGGCTGGTCGGGGATTGGGAATTGTTGATGCGAAGATTTTCCCCTCTTCCTTATCCCACAGTATTATGTCCTTACTATTTGCTGAGAAGCTATGAGAAACAGGCGCTTTTGGGATCGGAGATATATCAGGTATACGTAGGGATTTCCTTGGTGTCAAAAATCCGGATCTCCACCACTTCTTCGGTTTATCAATCGGTATGCTCCCTTCGGTGCTAGAGGATCCTTCTCTCTCTGGAAGGCTGGGTGGTGCTTGAAGTGACAAAGTCGATGGCGATGGAGGCAAGGACATGGTAAGTTGAGTCTTTCGTACTTGTTCCTCTAATAAATTTGAGATGCGGTGGACAGGTTCTATCTTTCGAGCAACCTTGAGATATCTGGCGACTTTACATTGAGGACACAGTACCGGTGTCTGGAATTCAACAAATCTTGGCTCTTCCCCGATGCACTAAAGAAAGCTCTGTTAGCTTTATATTTGTAAATTGCTTTGGTTTTAGCTAAAAAAGAGCGAGACCATGGGTCTTAGTTACCCTGTTCTCATCGCCACTCATTAAAGACTTCAGACAGAACCACGGTACAACGTGCAGTTGCGGGCAATTCAAAATATAGGCACAGGATATCTCTGTTCGAAACCCATCGAGGCTCCCGATTCTCTGTGCTTCATTGTATAACGATTCAAGGTCGGCAAGGTTTGAAGCATCGTGATACCAACTTTTGAGACCATCTTCTAGCTCAGAACCTAAGTGGGTGACCTTAGATGGCATGTCCAGGATCCTTGATTGGCGGCGCTCTAGGAAAAGTCCAAAGTCTTTGATGGATTGTCGAGTTGATATGATCTTCTCAGTCGTGTTACTGGACTAGATATGAACTATTAGCCCTTATCCCAGAGTGCCAGATTTGAGCATGCAATACCTTCCGGCGATCGGATTGTGCATGAAGGACGGCATCATCATCGCACCATTCCAGCGCAACTTTCTTCAAGCAGAGTTCTGCTTCGTTTGAATCGTCCAAAAGTTCGCACAGTTGATCAACTTGGTAGTGAGAGTTCTTGGCGCCCGTGTCTGACAGCGGTTCAATTGATGTCTCCAGGAATTCTGTTTCTGCAGCCCACAATAGGTCAAACAACGCCCAAAAAGCCTTCTCGTCGCCTTTGCGTAGCTGATTCAGTCCTCGCAGAAAATTCTCGTTCGCTCTTTTCCGTAGATCACCAAACTGTGAACACTTAGCTATGACCTGGACTATTGAAATTGAGGTGTACCTGTCCACCGCTAGAAAAATTTCGTATTTGAACCTTTTCAGCTTGATATGAGTTTTGCGAGATGTATTTTAGCAGAGAAATGCATTTCTCTAGAATAAATACCTCTAAAGTGTTACCTTTAGCTTTCCAGGCCCAACTGTCAACGCTTTCGTGAAGTTCATTGATGTTATCTATAGGAAATGCGGTATCCCATTGCACGAGTGCCCGCAGACCTGATAACAAACTCCTAGCTGCGAAGCACCGCTGTTCAAGACTTTCTGGGTCGCTATTACTAATTTTCCCGTAGTTCTCGGATCGAATTCGATCGAGATAACGTATAGATGCAAAGATTTCATGCGCTGGGATTCGATACGATTGAGAGACCTCGGAGGGAAAACGGGTTTGCAGATAGGTGCGTTGGATGTCAAAGATGACCCTCAAGTGTACGAACAAATTAACAGTATGGTCCTGGACAGATGCTGTGGGCTTCTCGAATGCTGATAGGGCATACTGGCCTAGGATTTCATGAAGTAGGTGAGTATTATCAGTTCGATGGTGTAGGTGCTTCCAGACTTGAGGCAGGCCCATGTGCGTCATGATCTCGTTCGATTTCCTTCATTTACCAACTATCTCAGGATGTAAATTCCTCTCAATCTTTTGCGCTGGGTTTGCGTCACATCGATACGTTGCCGCGCCTCGTCCCTTCGCTGCGTGAGGGTTGTTGCAACGAGGCTGGGATGAACAGGTGTTGCCACAGACTTGGATCACATTACTCTGCGCCATGCGTTCTGAAACTGGTAATAGTCGGTTGCCTTCCTTCTTAGCAGCCGACTATTATAGTAAGTTCCAGTCCTACGTAAGCCTGGAGGCTGGAGCATCCGCCGCAGGATGGTTCTAGGTAGTAATCGCCACAGACTTTGATCGCATTACTCTGCGTCACGCCACGCGCTCCAGGGGCCCCATAGCCTGTCTGGCTTCAAGTAAGACTGGAGAGTATGATCTTGTTTAAAACCAATACATCTCAAATCTACAGTTGCTTATTTATTCTTACTGGTATTTTTATGCGGCTTTCTGTTGTCTGAAGTCTTACCACTATAGATTCAGCTAGCCTGTCTTGTGAGCTGAAAGTATGCGACTAGCCTAGATATTTTTAATGAAGGTGGCTTGGTATATATTGCTTTTGAAGCCTCACTTATCAAATGATTGGGCGTAAGTTTTGTTGCTCTGCTTCCGATAGTCCTGCATGCAGCTGGAATGGGACACCGAGTCCTGTATTCCCAAAGGTTGCAGTGTCAATATTAGCCTAATACTACCCACACGGGGCATCAGTTCGTCATCCGCCCTGCTAGGTAACACTTGCTGATAATGCCTTGGAGGCTCGGCGAATCTCACCAGTTTGAGTGCTATAGATTCCAATGGCTTGGGGTCTTTAGCGATGATGTAACATCACAATCAGCGCGGGCTGGATAATGTCAGACAGTCCATTGAGGTCGATAAGGCAGTGTGGTGGTACAGGAGGCTCTACCTTCAATATGTTTAAACAGGTGGGTTCTGTTAGGCAATTAAATTCAAGGACGTAATCTAAAAATGCCAATCTAATGTTATACAAACGGTTCAAAACAATACATCTGATAGCTCCAAGTTCAGGCTAGAAATAATGCTGTTGAAAAACTACTTCAGCCAAGCCCATATCCATTTCAAAACAGGGAGGGAATTCTCGCGGGCGAACAACGTGTTGCTATTCGCCAATCGCAAACTTCCAACTCTATCTTCAAGTGACACTACTTCCGGGGGTGGTTGCAGCAGCTCCCGAGAATTTCTAACTCTCCATTCTCTTGGGTTCCAACCATCGAGCTTCACATGATATGCGACAACAATAAAACAAAACACCAGTATCTAGATTTGAATTTTAGTCTGATGACCTTGAGAATTCGAAAGGGGCAAGGGTCGGCACTTACACTGATATAGGAGGCAACAAAGTCTGCTGCGCTGAAAGGTGTGACAAATGATCTCCAGCCGTTAAAAAATGCTAGTAGGCAACACCCCAAAATACCATAGCAAGCTTTCAACCATTGTCCCCTGGATTTGAAGGGATAATGTCTGTTTTGTCGATTATACGCCGAGAGATTTTGAGCTGTATGATTGAGACTTTGGATCTGCCCCGTGGCTGCTTTCTCGATGCTAAATTTGGTTAGATTTACTAACCGCTAATGAGGAGGGCTTTGGCTTACCAAATATAGAATCGAAGATATGTAACGCAGATAATACCATAGACGATCAACATGGATACAACAGAGTTGGTAGATAGTCTTCCTAGTTGCTATATGAAGTGAGTACTTGGAAAGGGAACAGTTAGCTATGAACCCAACTTACAATAGTTGGCTCTTGCTTCGTGCAGAGAAAGGCTAACAGACCGAACAGCCAGCTGACAAAAACCGCACCATGGGGTACACCCCAGGTCGTCCTTTCGATCCTGGCCCGTATACCCTGGCATAAGCTATTTTCTGGCCATACTTCTCGAATACTCGCTAGGGCGTGGAGTATCCGAGATGAGAGATACAGAGAGTTTATCCCGGAAGAAGTGGCGCAGAACATGAAGAATCCACAGAAGAAATTGGGCCAGCCATGGATATTGTTTCGGACAGCAGCTAGAATGTATATCGAGTTCTGACCCTGCCCAAATGAGTTGATGGCAAGTTCCCTCAAGTTTGTATCCGTATATGGAACATTGAAACCAACTACTAAGACACAGAGAGTATAGAGAGTGAATACTCTGATACAGATCTTGCGCGTTCCCATCTTGATGGCTTCAGTCGATCTTAAAGGAGCACATTCGGCAGCAGTGATTGATACTGTTTCGAAACCGATCATTGAAAACACAATGGTAGTCATGGCGGTCCACATGGCCAAAAATGTCCCGGCATTCCCTTTCACAACAACGAGGTCATTTCCTTGGCTGTCAACTCGAACAGTGATGTTCTTAGAACTGAAGCTGTAAGGATCGTCATAAGTCCAGGTTCCTCCTTTTGAGTGAGGGACTCGTTGCAATGTACTAACAACAACATTGAATAGAATCAAGCCTGACAAGAAAAACATCTTGATGCAGCCAAAAATATACTCAAGTCGTCCATACCAAAGGACTGGAAGACTGTCGCAACGAGTTAGTATATTTAAAACTCAAGAGCAGTTCAACAAGTTATATAGGAATAAGCCTACCAATTAACAAGGAAAATAATTATTAGCCAAATTAACACCCAAACCGCTGGGCTCGTGTCTAATCGTGAAGTATCTAAGGTCAGTATGGTTTCCTCAAGCACATGTGAAGTGGATTAGAGGGAACACTCCTGAAAAACTATATTTCAAGAAGAAAGTTCTTTCTTAAGAAAATAATCACTTACTAATCCCAACTGTAAACCCCAGAGAAGAGCTTCCACTAGGGTCCGTATAACCAACATCATCGAGATACTCCTGCTTGAACTGAAACTGCCAAAGCTCCGCTACAGCCAGCACTTCAGTTGAAAGTATGACAACCCAGGAAAACCTGCCTACAAATTAGTCCAAGACCCCCCCCCAAAAGTTTACTTGAAGCAATTACCAAGTCATCCAACCAACAGCGTACCCAACCCCCTCATCCAGAAACCGCGTAGGAAAAACGAAGATCCCACCCTGGATAGGAAAAAGCGCCGCCATTTCCCCCAGTGAACTCATAACCGACCATATGATGGACCCGGAGAGAAGGTAGGCGATGACTGCAAGTCCGGGTCCCGCGAGGAAAATCACCTTTCCAGATTGCAGGAATAGACCTGTACCGATACACGCCGAGAATGCAATCATGTTGACATGGCGTTCTGTGAGGACCTTTCTGGTAACGTTATTAGCTAGCATTCTCTAAGTTGAAAGTAAGAAGACGTACTTGAGTTCTGTTTCAGGAAGCTCGTCATTATAATCTGTCGCTGCTGAAATACGCGGTGGAGAAGTATCTGGTGGTGTTGGAGGAGGCCGGGGATCGTTGCGATGCTTCTGGTTGAGCTCGAAGGCTTCATTCATTTTGAAAGTCCTAGTATTGATGTTTGGCGAGAGGAAGTGAAGAACAGGAACTTTTGCATATTCACATCTTATGAAGCTTAATTAAACAAATATGAAGAGAAGTCCCGTACGCCGTAAGGCTCTCTGGGCTACTAGGCTGGAACTGGAAGTCGAGAAAAGTACAGGGGTGTGAGGCTCTCCATGCAAGGCTGGCGGTATTCAGCCCCCCCGTGTGACAGAGTGAGACGCTGCTGCCTCTAGCTGAACACTGTGCCGCTTTGCCTTAGAAGGCTTGCAGCTGCAAGCCAAGACGCACAGCAATTTTGGGTATTCAGGTAGGCTATGTGGAGGTGCATTATTGATTGCGCCCCTCCAGATCCCCCGAAACATGCATGATTCTATCGACACCAAGTACCGACAGAGCTCATCCTAATGATTTTTCATCTACGAAAGGAAAATAATGGTTAGCATCCTTCCTCCGGTACTGAAAGCTCGTAAGTTATCACCTATCAACCGTTACACCGAACTTATAATGTCCAACTCGGCCTGAGACATTACAAATCTGTGCCGCCAGACACCCGCTTCTACCACAAGTAACTTTCTGTTGGCTGGTTTTCCTCCAGGTTATACACGAAATGGTTGGTACTCTCAAGCACATTCATCAAATACCACTAACGCATCCACCCAGGAAATCCCAAGCCATTCCACATGTTGCCTCTGCAAGGACACCAACGTCAAAATCCATGATCTCCGCCAATGTACAATCTGTGGAATTGGAAGTAAAAAACGTCGCTGCATTCGCAATTGCCGTTTCTGCCGTACTTCAGATTTCAACAAGCCATGTCGAGAGGGTCACCAGCACGCCACTTGCTGGGATCGCCATCTACCACTAGAAGAAGACTCGGAGGGGCCTCACCTGCCAGTAGACCCTCTACGACAACTGTACGTAGAAGCTGTCACGTACTCGGAGCCAGACGCTGAAGCGGAAGCAAAGTTACACGAGCAAGACCGCGTTTCGCAATGGTTTACGATAAAGAGAGAGGGTGGAACGCCGTGGTTGAAAGTCTCCGATAGGTTTCGTCAATTATGTAACCCCGGCATCTTACCCAACGAGTACAGCTCAAGCCAGTTTCCTGGGTTTGTTTCCTTTATCGGGGACACGGGAATAGGCAAATCAACACTTGTGAGAGCGATGATACTGATGGGTGAGGTGGACCCTTCTGGAACAGAGTACAAAGTGGGAGATGCTCAGCTGGAAGACAAAATCAACGGACTGCGGCGAACATTGAAGCAAAAAGCATATGGGCCAGTGTCAAGATCAGCTAGTCTTTCCCAGATGACGGATCCAACAAGCTTCGGAGTACACTTATATCGAGACGTTGCCGCGTCCGTGTCGTCCCAGACATCTAGCAATCGATACCGGCCTCGCGATACCCCAATTTTATTTGCCGACTGTGAAGGCTTCAAAGCTGGTTTTGCAACTGCTAATGCGGAACGGATAGACGAAAGAAGTGGCCGAGCTAGCTTGCTTTTGGATTCGCCCATTACTGCTCAAAGTTATGGGAAAGATGGAAAAGACGGCGTGGACCTTTTCTATGCCAGATTTCTGTACACAGTTAGCGACGTCGTGGTCTTGGTTATGAGAGATGACACAGAGTTTCTTCCAACTATGCAGAGGTTGCTTGAGTGGGCCGCCTCTGCAGTTTACCGTTCTGTCAATCACTTAGCTCAAAAAACCCTACTGATTGTGCGCAACATGGCCCATTTCCATCACGAGGGGTTCTATGACCCCAAGATTCTCTGGGAAAGCCTTTTCGGCAATTTGAGTGATCTTTGGGAAGATTCTGCGCTCCTACAGAAGTTCAGAAACGATTTCAATAGGAAGCAAACTATGAGTGGCCACAAGATTCATACCAACGATGACCTCTTTGCGAAGTTTTTCTCGGAGGTACGAGTCTGTAACGTCCCTGACACTGGAAAGGCGCCCACACATGAGGTTTATGACCAGTATCAATATTTGCGACACCAGATTGTCGCTGCATCACATAGAAGTCAAGAACTCAGATCGCGAAACTGGCAGCAGTACAATGTCCCGATGCTTTCACACATTCTCACCCGTGCATTCGAGCATTTTCGAACCTCGGATGGGCCATTTGATTTCTACCAGGCTGCTCGCAGTGACAATCCAAATCCGGTTTCGGTATCAGACCATATCTGCAACTTCATACGACATATCCATTCCACGAGCGACTTTCCTCGAGCTGGGCTTCCGAAGATAATTGGCGCTAGCCTCATAGTTTGGGCTCTGAGACACTTTGGAACAGGTAATGAACTATTCTTGGAAATGACCAACCTGCTGACAACTTTCAGTGCTGCACGAACCCAACGAAATCTTCAGTCGAGACCTTGAATCTTGGTGCAAAGAGGGAATCCAGAAATATAAAGAGAAAGATCAAAAGTGCGAATTTCGCTTCAAAGTTTCAGGTGGTGGCTTGTGCATCAAAAGAAGAGCAGCACACGACTACGAACATTGTGATGAAATTGGGAACAGAGCTCCAGGTGGCTTTGAAGAAACACAGAAACTTGGGTATCAAATGCTTCTAGAGATTCGCCAATTCTTTGTTTACCAGTACGGTGAGCTCTGTACGAATTCACAAGGCGGTTCTATCACACCAAAGCCTGACGAGGTACGGCGGGTACGAGAAAATGTCTTACTGGAATACAAGCAATATTGGAAGGATATTTTTAGCAACAAAACATGTTTGACATGTCTTCAGGCAGTTCCTGACCACATGCTTTCATGCGGGCATTGCTTATGCGTCAAATGCGTCCAGGAACTAGGGAAACCCAGCGCCTACTATGAGTACGGATGGGTTGTTGATAGCTGTATTCTTTGCCGAACATCCTGGCAAGATAGCGGACGGCTTTTCCGCTTACAGCCTACGTGCGCCGGCATAAGGGCTCTTACTTTGGACGGCGGAGGTATTCGAGGTATTGTCGAGCTTGCTTTGCTTGAACATCTCGACGCTGCAATTGACCTAGATCTCCCGCTCCAAGAATGCTTCGATATTATCGTCGGTACAAGTACCGGTGGAATCATTGCACTAGGACTTGCGATTCTTCCGAATGATGAATCGAGCCAAAAGTGTCGCTCGATCGGTGCTCTGAAGGGCGAATTCCTCGACTTGGCAACTAAAACGTTTAAAACAGGGAAAGGAGGGGCCTTGGTCGCGGCATTAGACCCCTTCAAACTAACGTCTAAGGCTTTCATGGCATTGCGGATTTGGGAGAGCAAATATGCGACGAGACCGTTAAAAGACGGGCTCCAACGTATCTTTGGGCCAGACAATAATCTGTTCTCGGCCCGAAATCGAGGAGCCAGAGTAGCTGTAACTTCAGCGAAAGATAACGGCGCTGATAGGTGTTTGATAGCGAATTATAACAGACCAACGGCCAACGATGATCTGGATTTCGAACGCGAAGATGATAACAGTAACGAGATGAAGATCTGGGAGGCAGGATTGGCTACAGCCGCTGCTCCCTTTTATTTCAAAAAGTTCGAAAAGCCTGAAACCAAGAAAAACTACTACGATGGTGCCCTCCACGCCAATTTTCCAGTCCAGTATACCCTGGAGGAAATAGCGAGGGTATGGCAGACCCCTGACGGGAGAAAGCCCCCATTAGATATTCTGCTGAGTGTGGGAACCGGAAGGCAGGAACGAGAGATCAAAATTCCTTCGATGCTCAAGATTGGAGGTTTTGAGGCCGTGGTTACATCCTTCCACAACAATCTCGATTGCCAACGTAAGTGGCTGGACTTCCAAGCTTTACACGCGGGAGACAGATATCTGCAAAGAAAGGTACACAGACTGAATGCCATCATCGAGGGAAGTTACGTTGCTTTGGATAACTACAAGCGTATGAAAGATATAGACAAAGACATTGCAGCGCAAGTACGAGACCCCGTCTTTGCATCCGAGATAAATGCACTCGCAAACATCCTGACCGCAAGTCTGCTCTTCTTCGAACCAACCAAAAGTTCTCCCTCCACAATCCCATCAAGAGACCGAGCTTATCTCCCGGGATCTATCCGATGTCGGCTGGCAAGGGATTCTCCCCCGCTCAGAATGCTGGTCGACCTGATTGATAGCTTCTGGTATAAAGAGATCAGAACTGACCAAGACCTGACGGAATTAAGTTACTGGACAAAAGTACCTTTGCCGGACCAACTCCGGCTGAAGGTTAGGAATCAAAAAGAATGGCTTCGCGTTCCTTACACTATCAGCACAATTGAGAGCCGCGGGGCCCAACAGGTTCTTGCCGTTACACTTCGACGCTCACCTCCTTCAATGAAGTCTCTGTCTCTTGCGGCACAGGTACCAATTCCCATCAGTGGATTTCCGACGAGCTTCGAAAGCATGGAAAGAAAGGCGAAAGCGCTTTGAGGAATCAAGCCGCGCGGGAATAATGTAATAATAAATAATGTACCACTAAGATGAATAATTTTTCAGGCCATCTGCCTTGTTCAGAGTTAAAACTGCATCCTGCTGAGAAACCAACACGACCCTCAGATATCGCGGAAATGTCGAACATTACTACGACGACGATGTGGGGCACTTTGCTGTATTCGAGTATTCCAGCTGCAGCGACAAACCCAAGGGGAAGCAGAGGTTGAATCCTACTGAGGTGGAACTGGAGGGTGGAGCATAAGCTTTCGAAATGTGTGTAGTCGTTATATGAGGAAGACTGTTTGTAAAAGTACCGCAGAAGCCGTCACTTTTTCATCGTTTCAACAGGAAAGAGGAAGAGGGGCAGAAGTTGGGAGGCTTGTGATTGCATAAGCTTTTTGCGTTTATTTATCACGTAAGCAGACCGCACTAGAGAGAATCAAGGAAGCTTTTGCAGATCTCCCCACTTTCCCGATTGGGCCGTGATGACATGGCATCTCATCCCTTCTTTCCGACTATAATATTAGCCATTATCGCTAGCATACGATTGACAGCGTCAACCTTTTACATATAAATAAATAAAGCATTCCGAACGACAGTCCGCTTAAGGTGATCTCAAGACTTATAGCTAGAAAGTGGCTGGTTCCACGAAACATTCTTGCAAATTCCGGAAACTCTTCCTGTTGCCGGCCGTATTATGGCGGGAAATGTAGGTGGATGGGTTTTGATGACAGAAATGAGCATGATGATTGATCTACTTTAGACAACCCCAAATATCTATAATGACCCTGCAAGCATTGAGGCGAATACTGAGTATTTTCTCCGGGTCCCTAATGGCTTCACTCGGGAACTCACCGACAACCACAGTGGGGTTTCATTGCAAATGTTCCGATTCGAGAAAGATATGAAAGAAACACAGTGGAGAGGTGGTGAAAACTTCTTCGACGGTGCGTTTACATAGCCTTTGGCTAAATCTATGCATGATCCAGTACTGACTGAATATATAGGCAAGCATGATGATTTCTGCTTCGTGTGTGGAGGTACATTGGAATTATTCGGGTGCCAAACCTGCGAAAACTGCTATCATGCTGAATGCATGACCCCGTCACCAGATCCGGACAACCTACCAACATTTTGGTTCTGTCCCCATTGCGTCGATAATGAATTTCACGTTCCCCCTGTGCCTTCGCCCGCGACTTATTTCAGACCGATTTCATCTCCACATTTAGGGCAGATCCCCACAGCAAATGTACCAAAGGTATCCCAAACTATCGAAAAGAGAAATTTATCAGATCCTACCCCTCCCTCAAAGGCACACCAAGTTGCGATTGAAGATACCGAACAGAGCAAGGAGGGCACCAAAAATGAAAGACCGGCAAGGCCCACTTCCGGAGAACCGTCAACATCTACAAGATTCAATGCGCTAGATAATATGCAGAGTCGAGGGAAGTCACGCCGGACAAAGAATTCCTTTTCCCCTCCCCGGAAGAAGTCTAAGTATTCTGCCCTTTCTTCCGAAGTCGACAAATCTCTTTCTGTTATCCAACGTGAGCTTGAAAAAGCTGCTCAGATTGGCAGATCGGAAGGAAATCTCGAGGATAAGATTAAAGACCTGGAGCAGAGGTTGAGGATACAGGACGGCCAGATGCTCTTAAGCAGTCGAGAACTTGAACTGGCGCAGAAGAATCTTGCAGCTGAGCACCGCCATTCGGAAATTGTTCGATCTGAGCATGCGCATTACAAAGAGGAAGTTGTGAGGCTCAAAGAGGCAGTTGAAAAGAAAGACGCGGAGTTGACGGAGTGGCGGATGAGACTTAGATCAATGATAGGTGACGAAGTCTAAGGAACCACCACGACCACGCCCAGGCAGAAGATTTCGGCGATTCGCGCCAATCCACGCACTTTATGTGACCGAAGACGATCGACTAACCACTCCAATGAATTATCTACTTGATGTCCTTCTCAAAGAAAGACTTGCTAGGCATCCAGAATCGAGTTTTCCAGCTGTAGGTCTATGAACCCCTCGCTACTGTCTTACTTCCCATCAGAAATTCAATGCTAATTTCCTCCACAGACCTGCTCCTAGCAATGGACCAAGACAAAGGAATTCACGTCTCTTCAAGTCCTCGGCATCCTTCGCCAAAGCATAGCAGATGAAGACCATTATCTCCACTTCGACTATTTCGCTCTCCACCAGCGTTGTTTGTTTCTGCCCACCGACACGAGAGAACTTCCTTGCTGACATCACCAAGTATATTCCTGCACTAGATGTGAGACTAAATGCGCGGGAGCCGGCCGAAATGGAATTACGGGCTGGCATTCCTTTCATTGAATCGCGAGCGCAGTATATGAGAGATTATATTCTTCAAGAAGGGCCGATAAATTGCCAGAACATCGTCGCCAGGATCTTATTGTCGGATCCTGTCTCTCCCTGTTGCAGAAATAACGGTCCCGGGCGCAGGAGACTGCGGTGATATATTTTGCATGGTGTATTTCGCATGGCGGGGATAAGCCTGGTCCCTGGAAAAGGCGGGGGAGATGATGAGTGAAGTTATTGAGGAAGAAGGGGGCGTGGAAATCAGGAGAGCTCTGCAAGCCTGTTATCTCTACTTGGCCGAAATAATAAAGTCAAGGGATGTGGTAGGACAGGGTGGACAATATATCATGACTAATTTTGTGCTCTATGATGATAATTCTGGACATTAACTGAAGAGGATGATGTTGGATACGAATACCAGACTAGCCTTTCATATCTTCCTTTTAGCAACTAATAAAGCGTATGTATATTATGATCTTGCGCTTTCAGACTATGTTTATTAACCTGAAAGGAGGAAGCTGGGAAAAAGACTAAGTCAGCGGTAGGAAACTAGTACCAGGCCCAAAACTACAAGATTTCTCAGTTGTCACGAACACAAATAAGAAAGCAATTGGTTACCTTTAACGGCCTCTAAACACAAAAAGCTCCAAAACGAGTAGAAGAAACTCAACATTATAATGATGCGGGGTGATAGATATATCCTCTTACTCTCCCCACTAAAAGCTGTTTGCTAGTGGTCACGTGAGTTACTAGCTGTGAAGATCGAAACATTCTCCCGAAACGCAGAAATAGGAGTTACTAATATAAAAGAAGAAAATACACGACTAAATACCGAAACAACCCTCCTTTACAAGACAGGCGTAAGATTTAGAGGATAGTCACGTGGTCCTCCGGTCACCCGACTCACCCCTCGGGGAACGAATCTTCCGCGTAGTGAGAAACTTTCTGAAAGTTAGGGTTCTTTAGCCACAAAGTAACGATAGCCACCTACATGACTCGCTTCATGAGTATGAGAATATTGACCGGAGAGAGGTTTCTATCGAGTAATTCTCGAGTCAACAGCGCTAGAATCCTCAACTCGGGGACTTGCGCTAACGAGTACGAGTAAGGTCAGGTCATCATCAAGAGATCCGGAACTCGCCTGAGCGGCACAAGCTGCACTTCTCTCTTCACACGCCACGGTTTATATTACCTTCCCTAACCTACTCCCAACAAGTTGTATGTTACACAGAAGTACTGTACAAATACATGGTATGATATGATACTTCATAAATATGTACTAATGTATCAATAGAAGCAATATGGACATGGATGTGCCGTCCCAAAGAGCCCGCCGATATTATGGTGATGGCGTTGCCGAAACCCCCGGATGAATTCGGCGCCTCAACAACACTCCACTCCAGAGCCTCACCGTCTAGCCATGGGTCTAGCTGTAGATAGCAGTTTACTCGATGAAAATTGGTTATAGGCCAGTCAGTACTCCTACACCGCCGCTTGCCGCCTCTAGTAGTTGATTCAGGCACGCTGGACCCCTGAGTGGCTATCCGGTACGGTACGGTAAAGATAAGGAGTTGATATGTGGATGAGGATGCACCCCACAAACAAAGCCTGCCAGGCCCATTTCTTTTCTTTATCTGACCTTATATACCTGCTCTCTATTCTCTCTGTCTCCTTTGTCCTCTTATTCTCACGCTTGCAACTTTGAACGGCAAAGGAAAGGAATTTGTCCTGTTGTTTCTTTATCAGCCCTTCTATCAGAGCCATAGAATCCTTATCTATTCCACCCCCTCCCTACCCCCCACCGTCTTGATAAGGACATTCCACCCCAGATTCTATATATATACATTCCAGAAAGCCCTCAGTTTGATTTCCCCACCATCTACGAGCTTTCTTTTTTCAAATCGAAGCAATATACCACTCACAATGGCTTACAACGACCCTTCGGACCCGAGTTTTGACTCGATGCTCTCACACACCCCACCCTACGACTCGGACATCCCATTTACGGTCCTCGTATCCAGTCGAGCAGTAATTTTCGACGAGGAAAACAATCTGGTGGTCTCACCGGCTACCTTGACTCTTTCTCCACAAACAGGAACCATTATCTCGATCCTCCCAACCGTTCTTCCTCCCTCGAGTTTTCCTCCAAATACGCAATATATCGACCATACACCCCACCTACTCCTCCCAGGCCTGGTCGATGCCCATGTGCATTTGAACGAGCCTGGAAGAACGGAATGGGAGGGTTTCAATACCGGGACGAAAGCTGCTGCTTCGGGTGGTGTAACCACGGTTATTGATATGCCGTTAAATGCCATTCCTCCTACCACAACACTTAATGGGTTGAAAGAGAAGATCAAGGCTGCGGAGGGGCAATGTTGGGTTGATGTTGGGTTTTATGGTGGAATAATCCCAGGTAATTCTGCGGAGCTGTTGCCGCTTGTGCAAGCGGGTGTTAGGGGGTTCAAGGGTTTTTTGATTGAGAGTGGTGTACGTACCCCCTTTTCATCTGATGTCCACATACTAAAATTTGCTTCTCAGGTCGATGAATTCCCCGCCGTCTCAGCAAGAGACGTAGCCCTAGCGATGACCACCCTCTCCAAAACCCCCACAACACTTATGTTCCACGCCGAGATGATCCCACCCATAACTGCCTCCGTCGGTGACGACGTTCAGACCTCTCTCCCGCCCCTCTCCCCCTCCGGCCCCCTAACATCCTACTCCACATTTCTGTCTTCCCGGCCGCCGGCTTTCGAGACATACGCCATCGAGGAGATCCTCTCCCTATCACACCTAGCGCCCGATCTACAACTACACATCGTTCACTTGTCAGCAATTGAAGCTATTCCTCTACTGCGCGCGGCGAGAGAGAGGGGGGTGAAAATCACCGCGGAAACATGTTTTCACTACCTAGCTCTCGCATCAGAGGAGGTGCAGGACGGCGACACGAGACATAAATGCTGCCCCCCAATCCGGAGCTCCATAAACCGCGACGGGCTCTGGTCCGAACTAGCGAAACCCGATTCAGTTCTCCAGACCATCGTCTCGGACCACAGCCCCTGCACACCCGAGCTGAAACTCCTGCCAGAGACCATAAGCCACCGTTGTGGTGAATCGGGTGTTGCGCACGGCGACGTCAAGCTCGTTAACGGGGAGGTGATAAGCGCCGCACAAGCGGAGGAGAAAGAAAAGGGCGATTTCTTCGCTTCCTGGGGCGGCATCTCGTCCGTGGGTCTCGGTCTGCCTATCCTCTGGACATCCTCGCTCTCCCGGCCCTCCCCGCTCAGCATCCTCGACGTCGTGCGTCTCTGTGCGCTCAACACGGCCGCCCAGGTCGGTCTCTCGCACCGCAAAGGCGCGCTGCGGCCGGGCATGGACGCCGATGTGTGCGTGTTTGATGATGCGGCTGAGTGGGTTGTTGGGAGGGAGAGCTTGCTGTTTAGGAATAAGGTTAGTCCGTATCAGGGACGGCAGATGAGGGGTGTGGTGAGGGAGACGTGGATGCGGGGGAACAAGGTGTTTGAGAGGGGGATGGCAAATGGCGGGTTTGTTGGGAAGGGCGGGTTGCCGACTGGACGGTTGCTTTTGGAGAGGAGGAAGGTTTAGATGTTGCAGATGTGATATGATGGTGATGTGTGATGAATTCTGGGCATTTTAGAGGTATTGCATGCATGATGACGGGTTACCAAAATTGACAGTTTTTTAAAGAAACTTATGATGTTTTTAGTTAATAGACTATATTTTTCTTCAGGATACGCGTCCGTTTCAGTACACAGTGCCTTTGTCTGCCCTGCTATTTCCAAAATCAGATGCTGCATGTCATGTCACGTCACGTCACGTGCACCACACCTTCCCCTCCTTCCCTTTCCCCCGCTCATCTACTCCCAGTATATAATCCCTTCCATTAACCTAACATTTCCCTCTCTATCCTACATCTAAGCTACCAACGCACACGGAGGGACTCTGCAGTCTTCTTCCACGTACCGAGTAAAGGTCAACCAATTGCTGTCCTCATTACAATAACCTCTTCCTGTCCTATACGATACTGCACATCTACATGCAAAATCTTACAATCATCGCACCCATCGACCGTTTTTAAAGATTGACAGCAACTCATTCATAACATAACTGCAAGATCTCTGATTCACTGCTGCCTTTTCATATCCTCGCAAGAATTCTTTTTGCTTGTCTCTTGACTTGACTCTTGAGTTGTCTCGTACTAAACTTCGCATGCAAAGAATCGGCTACGTGCAGAGACAGAGACAGTGAGCCAAATTTCCTTGCTGAGGGATTTTTAATCGAGGTAAAGGAGTGTTGGGTTGGGTTGTTTATATACCTGGTGAGTGAGTAAGTTGAGTGGTAGCGTGGGTGAGGAATTCACCTCTGACTACTGTGGCTTTTTCTCTCGATGCTTGGATACTTGAATGCTAGGTATATAAATACCCAGCAGATCATCTGCTGTCTTCGACAATTGCGTGGAACGTGCGATTTCCAAATTCACTGTCTGGGGATGGTAGTCTCCTGCGATATGTAGAGACTGTTTCCGAGTCCGAAATTCCGAGTTGAAGATATGTACGGAGTAAGGCATTACTTGATGAGGTAAAGTGGTAAAGTGGTAAAGGGGTGTTTATCATTGTATATCATTGCTATGTTGACTGAAGGAGGATATTGACAGTAAATATATTCTTGACAGCATTTTTTCTCTTGATTTTTCTTTTGGGAGTGTGTAAAGATTGGGTAACGTGAGATGGGGGATATTTAGGATATCGAGTTGGTGGTTTGGATGGATGTGCAATGGTAGCGGAGTAAGAAACAAGACTTACTGCCAGATTCAAATCTGGGAAGTTATGATTTTTTGTTCCCTAGTTAACCTCGTATTTTCAAGCTGGAAGCATGCTTTAAATACTCAAATGTTTTTCGGCGTGTCTTGGGTTTGGGTGTTCACTTAATGTTAAGTTGCACGTGGGTGAAATGAAATAAGTCGTAGAATCTTTACTTGGTTCTACGCTTTGATATCTCTGCTCTATGCTTTATTTGAAGGATTGTATTACTATCACATATATTATCGACTCTCTAAGTTTACAAAAGTGAGATTCTCCAGGTTTACAACTTAGATTACGCAGTCAACTTCGCGGAGACAGGAACCGCCATACGCTAGGTTTATGATTTGGATTACATGAAAATTACTCCACGGTGCTTAACTCAAGCGAAACAACACTATAAAACTCTTCTATCCAGCTTCTCTTTCCGATTCTCTGATAGCAACCTATCACCTACGAAGTACACTCGACATCGGACACGCCACGGCGCTGCAACACAAATACCACCTCTCCCCTTTTACCACTTTTACTAAGAGATCCCAACTCCTAGTAAGCACCCCAAAGCTAATTTCAAGCACAGCTTGCCAATGCCCTTACCCAAATCTGCGGAGTAAAGATGCATCGAGGCGAAAGACCAGAACCAAACTATTGAAGGAAGGTGACCATCGAAAGTGGAAAATATTATATTATATGATTGGGTAATGGGAGAGCGACAACCATGATCTGTGATAAATGCGCTTCAGCATGTTCCATGGCAACAACGACGTGGTGGTGGACCTTGATGACCTCCGTGGGTTTATGAGGAACGGGTTTTTGACGGATAATTAATGTCCTAGTCCCATTACCATTAGCATTAACATATTAATTCAACAGGATATATGTGTTTTATGTTTCATCGCGTATCTTTGACCGTAAAGCAGACCTTGACGGCTGACAGCTGAATATCACTTGACAGCAGCTAGTGTGACGCCCGATTGTAGGCGTCGAGTGCGATGCTCTAGGGGAATAGGGCAAGTGAATGTATTCTGCAAAGGAATCTTAGGAGAAAATCTCATTAATGAATTATAGAAAGGCATAGATAGGTCTCAAGTTTCTGCTTGGTTTAGTTGGTGGATTTGATAGGAATTGAAAATGTCACTTCTAGTTGGCCTTTTATACGACTCTGGAGCTCGATTTTTCGGTTGATTACTACATTACACTTTCTGAGTAGGAAGGTATGATGATCTAATTATACTATTCATAAAATCAATATTCGGTCAATTTTTAAAGAAATAGCGGATAGACGCGGCGCTCAAGCATTGCTTGAATCGCTCTCCTGTGCACCACCTTCATAATCGCTATCATTATCCTCACTGACTTCCTCGTCACTATCGGCAGCGAATTGATGGTCATAATCTCCCCACATCTCTTTCAACATGCGAAGCCAGCAACGGGTGAGCCCTCCTCCCATCCTCCCTTTTCCATCCATAAATCCAAACCCTTCTTCACACAACCCACGGATCCTACGTAGAGGACCCTCAAAGCGCCATGAATACACCGCCCATTCCTCAAACACTTACAGCCCATACATATACCCACACGAAAGAGCCACAGGATCTCCAAACCCAGACAAGCAGAGCGAGCAGTCTGCAGCATCCTCTGGAATCTGCGCCGGGGCTAATATCCTATCTAGATGGGCGACGATGTTATATCTTACTCCGTACCATTGGTAGATTGAATTCCGCCGTGTTCAGCTGAGAGATATGGTGTGATGGCCTTTAACCGCGTAAGTCGCGTTCCGGACTTGGATTGTACAAGCCATATCTGATCCTGTGTCGGATCTGGGATCTGATAAGTACCCCACGAAGCACGCCTGCCCAAGGGGCGTGCGTAGCACTGTGCTCGCGCGTGAGACCCATCTCCCTTTCACCGGGTGTAGGGATAATGGATTCAGGGAAGGGGTTGAGGACGTCTCTGCAGTGGTGGGAATTGTAGCTTTGTATCCACAAAGAGCGAAAAGAGTATCCCATCACCGACACATGATGATTCTGAATTGGTAGTGGTGTGTTGGTTCGTTGGTCGAGTCTTGACTTTTTGTTAATGATCATGAGCTTTACTATGTTGCCACTCGCTTAGACAGGGGAAAGGGGCAATCACGTGGAGGAATTGAGTCCCCTTCTTCCATGAAACTCGTACATCCCGGCAATAATTATGCTGTACGATGCGTTGTTTATATAGAAACCATTGCAGCGAGACTTCAAAACACTTCGATGCTGTCACGTGTGTGGTACTCGCTAACCAGGCTTCAAATCTTGAAATGACATCTCATCTCACTTCATCATTAACAAAACGCTAGGAAATATTGTTGTACGCAACGGACATTCTACCACGAGCCGCTTACCGTAAAGGAGGCTTTTAATTGTTTGTTTCCACATCCCGAGTCTCCATGCATGAAATTGTGCCCGTGGCTTTAAAACAGGGCGAATAATCCATCGAAACCTTCCTGTTGCTTGCTGCGCTCTCGAATCTACACAAATGCATACCAAAATACGGCTACCTACTCCAAAGTACCACCCGCGCTTCCAATTCCATGACCACGCCCAACCCCCCGGCCCCGACCTGGTGGCCTGCCTCCTCTACCCCTCGTAGGAGTTCCACGTTGACTGGGTGTTTCTGGGGCGCTTGCTTGGGTTGGGGACCTCCAGACGTTTCCTGAAACGGAAGGAATAATTCCTTCCATTCCAGTGTCTCCTGTATATCGGTTGTACTGTGATGATTTCGATTAGCAGCTGATGATCGTGGATCTTTGGGACTACATACTCCTCTTCCGGACCGGGTGGTTCGTCCTTCTTTCGGCAATGAGTTCTCGAGGAATATGTTCTGAGCGTATGGTTAGTAGTCTTCAATACGTTAACCGGGACAAATAACATACCACCGACTCAGCAGAGCTGGAACTGTCCGAGCGATTGTCGGCCATGGATTTCCTCTTGCGACCTCGCCGGGGCTTTGTTGCGATGGCAGTCTGTGCATCGGTGTTTCTGCGATATTTGTTCTCGTGACTGCCGCTCATACTGAAAGCCTCACTAGTTCTCATGCCGGTGTTGTCTTCCATCTGATTAACGTCGCGAGTATCATTTCTCGCGGTCCCCTCAATACGCATCGACATCGGGGCTCTGCCACCAGAAACCTCCCTCTGGGGCAACCCGCTCTGGAATCCATCGTTACGCTCAGCTTGAAACGGCGCATCAGTCATCCACTCATTATGAAACATTCTCTCCCCATGGAACCCTCTGTTGTCGAATCTCCGCGGCCCATTACCAGCGTCCTCAAGGTTGATACGTGAAAACAGTTCGGTGTCAAACACCCGCCCGTCTTCGGGATTGTATTCATCGACCCCAGTGAAATTGGTGCTTGACAACGATATATTTCGCGATGGAGCCACAATCGATGGGCGTATTGCGCTTTCCGTGATGTCGGTCGATTCGTCTTCAACGTCAAATTCGACCTCCGGATTGGCGATGAATGACGACTGCTCCTCGATTTCCGCATTGCCAGTTGCTACAAACTCTGTATCTGATGTGGGTCTTGAGTCCTCCTCTTCATCTTCGCCTGCTTCGCTCCGCAGTGCATGCTCTACCTCCGGGGATGAAACCATATCCAAATTACAATCCTTCAGTCGCTTCTTCTCCAACTCCTCCCATTTTACTTTGGCTATCGCGTGCTCGACTTTGTAGGCGTCTGCCTGCCGGACCCATATAGTGATCACCTCCCCGATCAATTTTGATCTTTCAAGAATCTCGGCATCAGTCTTTTTCCAGGAATCTGCGAAAAATTCAAGAATATTGAACAGCAGCTCATTGATCTTGGGCGTCAAAGATTCCCCATCTTTATGTTTACCAAACCCAAACTCCTTGTATTCTTTTCGGCCATTCACCTCGTCCAGCATTCTCCGTGCCTCGAAGATCTCAGTTCTCGTCATGCGTTTCTCAACATCCCCGGGAGGGATATCGTACAACGAGTAGTGTAGATACTCCGCTAGCCGCCGCATGGATGTAGGATCTTTAAGACACAAATTCGCAAAGAACTCCCAGGGTGGCTGAAGTTCTGCTTTGGGCTTCGTCGTCATCCATAATGAGGTCGCCAAGTCGTGCTCGATCTTGAATCTGGGTGCTGCCGCCATCTTTTGTTGCTGTGATAAACTGGTACTCCTTCCGGCAGTTGTCGCTATGTTCTTTTGGTTGTGGGCTTTGGGTGGCCTTGATCCCTTCCCGCCGAAACCCTTGTTGATACTGTTCATTCGAGGTTGGCTCATGGTGTGTTGGCGTTGATGTTGATGTTGCGGCGAGTTGTTCGCCAACAAGGAATTTATGTTCGAAGATACCTTAATGGGGAAGTTCGCGGGGGGACTGGGCGAAAATTGTCAAGAAAATATTCACTATCATGTTTGGGTACACCCCGTGGAATTGCAGTTTAAGTCAGGTTGATGATCACATCCCATTTACTTTCTCCTAGGTTATTCGTCTTTGGCAACAATAAGCTATTAATCGCAGTCCAGCTTTTGCCTCTTGCAAGCACTGCAAGTTGGTAAGACCTTGTCACACTTAGTATGGGCATTGCGGCAAGAGAGACATTCTAAGCTCAAGGACTCCAAGTCAGTACTTTGTCTTTGAATGTGGACAAGGCACTGGAGGATATATTGGGAATAGGTTGGGCCATAAAGGGTAGGTGTCGGGAAGAGGATCATGCTTCAATTCGAGAATCTGCTCGGTGGAACCTTGAGAAACACTACTTACGCCTCTGTCTCTTGCGTTTCTGCGACTTCTTTCCATCCTCATCAATTACCTCCTCTACCTCGGTACGAGTATAATCCACGTCCTTAGCTGCTCGTAACACCCTAACCTTCTTCTTGGGGCTCAAGTCGAGCAACTTATTTTTGACCAGGGCAGTGTTTTTAGTAATCTCCTATATCAATCAACATCCACTCGACACAACAGAACCTCAAAGAAAGACAACCATACCTTTTCCATACACAAAAGCCTCGCAAACCGATCACACGCCATCTCATACTCCCTTCCATGCACCAACGGAAACCTCAACGTATTCTCCGTCGCCAGCTCCTCCAATTCCCTACCAGCAAGCATGACATCCTCATTACTCCTATCCTTCGCCGTCACGAAGCGACCAATCGCGTTTCCGAGCAGCGGAAACTCGTGGTAGTTGTGTTCCATGCTCTGCAGGATGCGGTTCACGGGTGCTAGAGATGTGGGTGCAAGCTTGAAACTGGCAGCGCCTTTCGGGGTAAGCATGACGAAGGGAGGACCGAGGGGAGGCCGGACGAGCGTCTCGATGCAAACCATTATGGCGCGTAATTCGCGGACGTTGTCGAGATCGATGTTGCGGAGGATGGAGGTCGGGTTGTAGCGGACCATGGTGGATGAGGTGAGATGTGGCGCTTAGAGTTCATATTGAGATGTTCTGGGAGACATGAAATTGGATGGTTGAGAGGGAATTGGTTTGATGTTTTTGGGGAAGCTCAGTCAGGTAAGATAACAAAGCGCGACTGGTTCAATGCTAATTTTCTCATTCACTTTCCTCCAGATTCCAACTTTGCAAAATCAGGAGAGAGGAGAGAAGTCTTTTGTCGTGTTATGCGATCGCATTATCAATCTCTTTCAAAGCCCGGGGGTCATCGAGAGCTTTCCCTATTTGGTTATGTTTATTTGTCTTTATTTTGTTTAGCTATACATTCTCATTCTTTCTTATCCTTACAGATTCATTTCTCCTCATTATCCCCCCTTCATTTCCAAAAAAACATGCCTCTAAAAGTTATATGCAGAACTTGCGGAGAAGAACCACCAGTATCCAAAATTGAGAAACCACCCCCAATTATCTACTCTCGATCAATTAATTGTTCTTAGGAAAGCAAAGAGAGAGGAAAGTGCAGACTCCGACAGAAAGGTGGATAATACGCCTCACAAGCCTGCTGACATTTCGTGGTAACATCAGGGGCAGACTCATTGTTTCTTGTCGCGCTTCTCGTCTTGGTCTTGCTTTCTGTGTTCGCTCGAGCGTCGTCGTTCTTCGGCGGATTGAGAAAGGAGGGCATCGAGCTGGCGTTGAAGCGCTTGATTATCCTCCTGCAGTAGATCGAACGCTTGATTTCTCTCGTGGCTTTCACGAAACAGTTGCTCGAGCCGTCTCGTGTATTCCTCTTCCCGACGCCCGCCTTGAATCATGGGTCCATGGCGCGATGGCGGTAGAGGTTGACGGGGACCTCGTGGATCATACTGTCCTTGGTGGGACCGTGTATCATACTGCTCTCCGTAGAAGCCTTGTGGAGACATTGATCGCCCGTCTCGATAGTGGTGAGGTGGTCTCTGATCAGGTCCGCGGTGTGGCACTCTTGGAACTGGAACTTGGGCTGAACGATCTCGTCGAGGTGGAGGAAGCGGAGGAGGTGAACGGCCTCGTCCTCCGTAAAAGCCCGAGCGAGGATTGTTGCCAGTGGGGCGGATTTGACGATTTTCCTGTCCATAATGGGATGGAGGTAGTCCCTGATGCCCAAAGCCTCTAGGTGGATCATCACGCGGTCCTGTATTGCGTGGTTCACGTCGAGGCTTTTGACCAGAAGGACCGTTAGTCGAACGAGGGACGAGGCCGTTACCATGTGCGGTCTCTTCTGGCTCATCATCCTCATCCTCTTCCTCATACCGGTAGGGACGCCGTGGTGGCGGCAACATGCCTCTTGGTCTTGTATTACCGCTTGCCTGTCTGTCGGCTTCTTGAGCGGCGCGCCAAATCCGCTTCTTCTTCGGATCGATGAATGAGCGGAAGATTTCCTCGAGGTCCACTGGGTTGTTCTCATTCCTTTGCTGATCAGCTCTCTTCGGATAGAGGCGGTCCTTGTTCAAGCGGCCATAGGATAGAACGTTTTGTCTAGAACCCATCCCAGCCTTTAGTGTAAAAGAGAACCGAAGAGGCTCGATTGGTTCACCCGCCTGCTGCTTCTTATCAGTCCTACAAGCAAAGTCGAGGTCTTTCTTCATTGTCTCCCAATCAACCCTTGACCAGCGGCCACCGACTTTTCCGAGTGCCGCCTTGACAAGCTTGGTCAATTCCTCAGCCTCAGACTTCAAAAATATGGCTTTGGCCACACGTTTGCCCATATTCACATTGAGCTTCTCATTTCTCCAGCCACGGAAGTTTTTCTTGTTACGCTCATCGGTCCAATCGTGATCAGAGAGATATCGAAGGCGCTTAGGTTCACCAAGGACTCGGTAGCCGGGCCTGGTGGGATGAGGCATTTCGGTATTGAACTCGAATAGTTTCAGCGACTCGTTGGGCTGCTTCAGCTCAGGGGTCTCTCGGGAGTATGTGAAGTCATCGATGACTTCACCATCACAGGTGGCAGGCTGAGAGGATGTTAGCTTATGTTCATAAAGAGGGTCACTGTCGTTCTTACAGCTTCTGGATCGTAGACAAGAAACTCATCTCGATCCAAACCGTCTGGGTTTGTCTCTGTCTCTGAGTTGTCTTCTTCGTCACTCGGATCGAGATCAATGGGAGACTCTTCGTTGTCCGAGTCACCACCGCCAGACTTATTTGGCTTCTTTTCTGGGGCTGTGCCAGTAGCCTTGGTTTTCTTGGATATTGGGCCATTTCCTTGCACAGATGCCGGTCGCTTGCCGCTGCGAGCTTTCTTGAGACGCGCCTCGCGGTTGCGAATATCGTTATCGTCGGCATCACTCTCATGCTGGGGTTCGTCCTGCTTCTTGTCAATAAATCTTTGCGGCAGTGTATGAGGATGGGAGTTGGTTACCTGAGAATTCATATTTTGTCCGAGGCCTCCCTCTGAACCTTCATCGGAGTTGTGTTGCGGGCTTGCATCTTGGTCTCTGGTTGCGGGAGTATTAGACGCAGCTGGTGCAGGTGGTCTTGTGCGTTGGCTCTGACTGCCTCTGCCTACAAATCCGCGGAGTCAGTATTGCCTAATAGGGAAAGAAACTGGAGTTGAAAAAGATTTTCCATTGTCCAGAATTATCAAGACATTGAAAATGCAAGAACGGATTGAATGTACGGATGAGAACGAAAGGCCAAGAAAGGTTACGTACCTGGAGCGGCATTAGGCGGTCCAACATTGGGTGGCATTGATGTCTCGTCAGGAGCTGGATGAGCCTCCCGTCTTTCACGCAAAGAAGAGCTTCGGCTTTGGTGGATGCCCGGTGCCTGTGAATTTCCATTAGTAGGTTTCCCGATCACCAATCAATTTGGCATTATTTGCACTTACAGTAGGAAAAAGTTCCGTGACAGTGAGAGTCACGTCCACTCCACGCTCATCCAGGAGCCTCGAAGCCGCCTGGTACTCCTCTTCATGCTCAGCGCCGTTGGTCAGCACAGGCGCACTCGCAAGAGTAACCAGTTCGTTCGTAGCAGCGAGGATTGCTTCATCCCCCTCATGACGAGCAGCTACAAACCGCAAGCTGGCTTGGAGCAAGACAGTGTGTGAGCGATCCGCCTGCACGACTCGCATGATATTGCCAATGATCCGTTCCTGGAAACGGAAGAGCGATGGCAGACTGCTCATAGCTTGCACATCCTCTGGTGTATCGACGGTCGTGAGCATGTAGCTCAGCTCGACCATGAGGCGTCGCAGGGAGGGCACATCTTCGAGGCGCTGACTGTGGTTGCTATCTCTCAGGATGTTATTGGCGTATGGAGTTGAGGAAGACATCTTCTCGAAGTCGATACAGCTTGTTTGGTGCTGGCAGTTTGCTTTGTGGTGCTGGTGCTGGTGCGGGGTGGTCAAAATGTATCAAAGAATTTGCAGATGGGAAAGGAAGAGGTTGCAAGAAAACCACAAGTATTTGTACATGTGTGCACTCAGACCAGCGCTATCACGGAATGGGATCCCATCCCCCACTGACGAATCCAGAGAGCGGAACTCGGTGAGCGGTTAGATTCAATGACGCGCTGCAGATTCTGCAGTGCAGACTTTTCATGTTTCCTGAACATGTGTGAATTCAATGGATGGCTGCGCTGGAATGGCGGATGTGAGTGGGGATACCTGTTCAGAGGCCGGATATTCAGATGCCGATATCGTTCTTTCGTCCGATTCTGGGATATACGTTGAGATTGATATATGTCGAGAGCTTATTTTATATAACTACGCTACGCAAGGAGGTTGGTTCGGATATCTAGAAGGGAGAAGAGGCATGCTATATACTTGGGCTCAGCGTCAAACTCATGACAGATTATGACTTTGTTATACGTTGAATTCCCACGCCAACTAGCTAATAAACAACTCAAGCACTTCTTCTAACGCATATTCGTGAGGTGTCGAGTAGTACCATAACATGACACCAAAACACGCATTCATTTCCAACAGCCAACTACGTGTTTCCTTCCAACACAACTCCTAAAATAACCTTATCGACTTCCTACCGTACTGTAATACATCCACGCACTTTAATTGTATCCTATCCACATACATTTCCCTAAAAAAGCAAACAAACATATCCTTCAAGAATAATGGCAGCATTGACACGTATATATATATACACCAGACGATATTTATTTCTCGCTAGCTGTAAGAGTCGATACGTGTTTAACGGCTTGGAGTGGAGTGGAGTGGAAGAAAATAAGTGCGAGAGAGAAGTTTAGAAGGTGTAGGTATTGAAGTAATATGATTTGATATTTCATACCTAGAATATTCAATATTCTACCTTAGCAAACATATTATAGCTATCACATCCTATTCTCACCCGCTACGCTAGTTTTACGAGTTCTGTTTGATAGGCAAGCATGCAAGAAATACCTCACGTCCCGCTGGCTAATGTTTAGAAACATATCGCGCCTTAGCTTCCTACGCACGAGTCCACGAGGGGAGGGGGTCCACGACGAAAATATGCATTACAGTACTAGGATCTTCATGATCAGACGCTTTCTCGTGTTTGATTATACTTAATGTACGGAGTAGTTATACAATAACTATACTAAATCGAAAGCGAAATCTAACCTTTACCGGTGTCCTATTCTATCCCATCTAACCTATCCTGTGTATTTACGTATGATCAATCACATTCACATCCCCAGCTAATTAAAGAGGGACACCTATATATTCTACTATATTCTACTATATTCTACTCTACTCTACCCCTAATTGCTAAAGACTAAAGGCTAATATAAATAAACCCCTCTTTATTATATTTCACTTAACTACTATAAGTACTAGACTATAACTTAAACCTCCCCCCCCTTT
>QGMF01000137.1:0-59482 GCA_007821475.1 Lachnellula arida
AAATCTATTGCAGGGGGGTTAAGAACAGTGGTAAACGCACCAAAGCAAGGCCCCCTTGCCCTTGTCTTCTTGGCGGAATCATTTGGCCTGCGACGAAGTATTAAACGAATCTCTACGGAGTAAAGACACATGTAGCTATTTACCCTGGTACTTCGAAGTATAAATCCTATAACCGCAAGAAAATACGTCGTATAACGGCTTGAGACTTCAGGATTAGGACGTAAAGCCCGCTTCTCCGAAGCACGTTCTTTAAGTGGCGCGATGTGGCGGGGTACAGTAATTATGGAGTAAATAGTGCCGTAGTGTCAGACTTAAAATAAGAATTGCAAGGAAGAAGTCGTTCAGTATAGCCGGATTCTCGTTGGCGCAGAGGTAAGCTCGATGGAGATTATATGAATCCTTTTGCATGGCAGCCTTGCAGGAACAGAACGGTATGGTATGCCAATTGCTTTATTTGTGTCCGCCATGCTTCCTTCCAACCTTTCACGGAGCTAGCGGGGTGGTCAGGTTCAAGTAAAAGGCTGTAGCTGTATAGAGTTCGAGCTTTTCATGTCCTACTTATCCCTACGGCCAAATTTAACTGTCTCGACATCATCCACCTCACACTCTTTCTCTTTATATCGCCATCATGTTCTGGGGTGTCGCCGGTGCGCTCTTAGCCTTTCAGGCTGGGGTTTCAACAGCTACTGTGAATAACAAGTGTAGTGGGGACAGCCAGACCAAAATCGATGCTGGCATCACAGATGCTATCAAGATGGCCAATAGTAGGTTCGCCCACCCTCCACTTGGGATAAACACAAGCAATCATTTGTTTAACGTCTCGGTCCTTAGCTGCTATACAGACGATACAGACTCAAATGAGCAACGACGTCTTTGCAGCTCCATTCATACAGCTATTCCCGGAGAATGAAAAACAATCGGTCATCGGGATATATACTAAAATCGCTGCCATTAAGAGCTCTGCACAGGTCGTCAACTTCTACTGTGATGAGGATCACATCACTTGGCGTGGTGACTTAAATAGCTGTAAGCCAAATTTCTATACAAAAAAGCTATATATCCTGTATGAGCTCGGGAGCTGAGTGCTATATCAGGAGCCAAAGAAATGCGTTCTCGGCTCCTGAGGCGCCTCCTAAACTCTGTAGCTCCCTATAACTATTATATTTTTTCACCATACTAACGCGCTGGGCAGGGATTGACAACCAGTACACCTATACCCAGCAAGGCAAAACCATGCCGTTAGTATATAACATGCACGTTGGTGATTCGAGCACGAAACCAGGGGCGCAGCAAGGCGGCAGCTCATACACAACTCTCGGTACGTGCGACCAAGCTGAAGACCCAGCGGGTACATGTTCTCGAGGAATTGCTAACAACGTCGCCGTCTCGCAGGATACAAAGTCCAGCTAAGCCCCGGCCAGATCGCAGACTGTAGCGACCAGGCGCATGTTTTTATCAGCGACCACCGTCTGAACCCTCCTGCCGGGCAACAAGACACAAGACCAATCGACACGATTGTCAACGACGGCCTGGACGCCCAGTTCAACTCGCTCGACACCATCCACCCTCTTTCGCAAACTATTATACATGAAGTGAGTCTCCTAGTCTTACTTAGAATCCCGAGATCGCCTATACTGACCGTGCCGTTAGTTGGTCCATGTCGTGGGTGGTTGTAAGTGATAACCACAACTCCCTTCAACCCTCTACAGCACGCGCTGCGCCCACGTTGAGCGCCGCTTACTGATCGCGGGGTACTGAGAATGCTAGAGACAGTGCTGACGTCTATATAGGGGCGGATTCACAGATGCTGAGCGCCGGTGCCGGGATCACGGATGGGCCCAACGAAGCCGTCTACGGCCTCGAGGCTTGTTTCCAGGCCAATGTGAACGCGCAACAATTACCAGGCTCGACTGGCACTATCAGTTTCGCGGATCCATACGCCGTCTTAGCTAAAGGTATGTACAAGTAAATGTTTAATCCTTTGGAGCATCAACGAGGTTTGCTTTTGCTGACGCTATGGTTGCTATTAGAATACTATCTTCAGCTGAAAAAGAACGCCAATGGAGACGTCCACAAAGGACCAATAATGTGGGTGTTCGGCGCTGTGGATCCAATTACACTACAGCCAATTGGAATTCCTGAATCTTGAGGGGGGCGTACGGGTTTTAAAAACGGAGGTAATGCATATTATTATTGTATTGTATTAGATGAGCAGGATTCGCTGTATATATACTCGCTTAGAGTTGTTTATTGAAACATCTTATGACTAAACCGAATCCGTAAGGTCTCGTTTTAGTCAATTTCACGTTTACTGTATTTATTTGTCTATATACATAAAACTGCAACTCATCCACGGGATGAGGTTAAGCCCTGAATTACCTATTTGAGTCACGAACACTCTAGGAACATGTAAGATCTATTGAACATCGAGCTGACATTTTTTCTTTGATCTTTCAATTCATTCATATATTAGTACTCGGATATAACACTACTCAATTACCACCTCATCAATCTCGCGAACCTCAAAAGCTGCAGAAATCGACCTTCAAGCGCCCTCTACTTAGATGCAGTGTGCTTTGGCACGAATATGCTTACGCTAGAGACTGCAATCGATGGAATGAGAAAGATTGGCAAAGTTAGGGACAAGATGAACTAACATAGCTATCTATAGATACAACGAATCAGTTCTCCGAATGCCCGGCCTATCACAGCTAATTTGATATAAAAGCCTTGCATGTCCAAGTGTCCGAATTTACGAGTAATGCTAGGGCCCAGGAGGTCAGGAAAGAAGACATGGATAAATGTTGACAAGAACCACAAAGGTAAGCAGTAGAGAATAAACGTTGGCGTGCAAGCAAAGCTAAGGTAAATCACTTAATCCCATTTCTTTCCTTTCCCTCTGGCACACATCCTAGCCCCTTTTCCCTCGCTTAATTTGTATCAACCTCTCTCTGCCCACCACGCAAGTAGTAAAAGATCTCACTACCCTATTATGCACAATACAATATTACCAAGCCCCTCAAAAGCACGCTGCACTCATTTCCAATTATTTCTGCGATAATATTGCAATGGTATGTTTATAGCCATCACATCTGCCAGGAAAATCTCTAGGCATGTTGCCACATCCTCAAAGACGGTGGACACATTAAGGGCATTTTTTCAAAAGTTTATCAATTAATTCGAGACGCTAATGGAACATACGGCAGGTATGCACAAATCCCCTATGCCAACGCCGCATTCAAAAACGCCATACAAAACTCTGGATGAAAAGCTCCCGCTGCTTTTGTAAAGCAAAGAAATACAGGAAGGGTCATTATCATGATGCACATACCATGTGCAAGGAGTCCCACCAGACTCCCAAAAAGAATACCAACAAGAATCGAATAATCGTACACAGGTCACTGATTATTAGCGCCAACCTCCTTTGCCCATCACACCGACTACACTCTCCCTCGACTTAGGTGTGCCTCCAACTGTGCCATTGAGTCTGATTGCTGCTGCTGCCATTGTGCCACTGGCTTGTCGTGCCTCACCGATTGTTGTCCGACGAGTACCATTGTTCTTGACGATAGGCTGGTGCCGAGGGCTTAGGATGCTGCTGTGGAAGGCCGACTCCTTTTCGCTCTTGACCATGCGTCTAGCATGGCTGGCTGTGAACATGTTTTCGTTCGGAGGGGAGCCAGAAATGGAAGCGGCCGTAGGACTTCTACGGCGATGAGTTCGTGAGGCGGAATCGTTTGATATCCGAGAAACAGAGCCAGCACGCTTTAGAGCTCGTCCAATTTTGCACTCTCAGACCGGTCGACATGCCAGCTACTTTCACTCTCCGAAGACGAGTTGTTTCCGCTGTCAGTAGGAGTTACATCGCTACCCACGGGCCGCATCGTGTTCAACGATGAACGGTTTGTAGCATTCGCGGGATCGATCGTCCTCAATGGAGATGGCTCTGTGTCAGACGAGGATAGTTTGGTGATCTTAGGCGGCGGTGGAGAGCCGTCAGTCTTCTTTGCAAGGAACCCGGCTTGAAATCGGTTGGCCTTAGGCTTGATATCAATAGATGGTTGTGGCGCTGCAGGGATAGGAGACGAGCCGAGAGAATCATTGGAAAGGTCTGCGGCCGAGTAAGATGGGAGCGAAGGTAAAACGATGCTCTGTTCAACAGAGGATACCTCTGGCGTAGAAAGAACTTTCTGAGGAGTCTTCTCGAAATCAGCGAGCGCCCCAGACTCGGTATCATCGCGCCATCTGACGCTTCGCTGCTTCGAGGGTGACTTCTTCTTCGGTGTGAACGAGACCCCTTTCTTGCTCATTAAAGCCTTTCGCCTTCTTGGCGAAGATTTTATTGGCGAAGAGAATACCTGTGGTGCTATAGCTGCCAGAGTTGGCATCACAGGAGGTCGTGGCTGACTGTCGTAGAGATTTGCCGGCTTCTTACGCTTTGGGGTTCCGCGTTTTGTTGGCGGGAATTTCTCTGCAATGTTCAAGGATCCGTCTGGTTTGACTACTTGCGATACAGACGTGGAGCAGGTTTGCATCAAACGTCCGAGAACGCTCTTTGCATGTTCGACCGCGTCCTCTTGACTCATGCTAAGGATGTCATAGAGCGAAGAAATGATATCGAATTGGGCTGAAAGCAGCACTTGCACAACTTCCGCATCGCCAACTTTCTCCTGGTCCAGCACCTCCCGTAACGATTCTTTGGCAGCATTAGCTTTCAGAAGCTCGGCTTCTCTGGTCAAGCTAGCAACATCAAGTCCCTCCGCAGCTCCATCAACCTCTGTAATTTGGCGGATGCTATTTTGCAATGCTGAATCGATTGCACGCTCCCAATTCGCCTTGTCCAGTCTCTGGTGGTAGTGCTGCCGGCTGTTCTCAAGCTCCAAAAGGATTCCCTGCGCGGTCTTTCGCATCGCCGTCAGACTTGGTGGCATGTCATCTTCTTCGCGAGAGTCGCAGATAGTGTCAAACGCTGCAACCCAGGCCGATAAAATGGCAATACGCCGTTCAATTTGTCGAAGCTTTTTCATATTAGTGACCTTCTCTTGGCGTTCGCTGGCTGAGTTCTCAAAGGCTGCTCTGATTCGGACGACACCTTCACGAGCAATACCGTCCCGCTTCTCAGTTTGTTTCTTGAACTTCGCAAAGGAAACTGCCTCGGAGTCTTTTTGTTGGGCCTTAAGTTCATTGATCAATGCCATTTGCTCATCGATCTTGACCAAGAAATCCTTGACGTGTCGGTTCACATTGTATACATTTTTCGTGACCTTTGTCTGGATGTTCTTGGCTCTGTTCGCGTAGCGAAGTGTATTCTGGGTTTCATCGAAATGTGCGCTGGACGGACTGACACAAACAATCATAACCGTCTTGCAATTCCCGCCGAGAGAAAATTTGAGAAGACGAGTCAGTTTCGAGTTCCTGTATGGGACGTGATTCTTCTTTCGGGGATCGCAGAGCGCGTTGATGCAACCACCCAATGCCAGAAGCGACTTGTTGATATTTGCACCCTCTAGCAGCCTCTCGCCTCTATTTTTCGTTGCGCTGGCACGCTCGCTTCCTGCTAAATCAATGATGCTCAAAGTGGCCATCGTGTGAGGTTCGTTGACATCTGCATTCCGGTCTTTTTGAGCGACATTGATTTGAAGAACGGCGTGAGATCGTGATGAAGTGGCATTTGCTGCCGTTGGTGAAATCGTTCGAAACTCGTTTCCTTTGACGATCATATCCATAACTTCTTGTACATCGCGAGGATGGTGACTTGAAAGTCCAGCCACTGACACAGTTTGATTTGCATCCTCGCGCAGCATCAGTCCTTGTTTACTACCTCCTGGAACCAGCAGATCTCGAATCGTCTCGTTGTAGATCTCCAAATACGATAAGGATACCTCGGTGTGCTTCTCACCACTCCGCTCAGCAATCTTCTCGAACAGTTCTTGCATGGTGAGAAAGATTATACCAGGTTGCTGAACGGTTCCGGTAATCGTGTGCGTTTTACCACAACCAGTGGCACCATATGCAAATACAGTTGCGTTGTACCCTTCTAGTACGCTATCCATGAGGCCCCTAGTTGTTGCTTCGTAGACGTCGGCTTGTGTGGTGTTTTCGTCGAATACTCGGTCGAATGCGAACTGCTGATCCTTCACTCGTTTTCCCATATTCGAAACAACCGACCTAGAGAACTTTTGTACCGGATTGTCCTCTGGGGGATCAAATATTCTGCAAAGGTAAGTTTGTGACTACATGTCAGGTTGAGACACATACAAGCATTTGTCGTCCAGCACCTTGATCACCGGCCGAATGCCTTTCTGCCCAAGTCTCGGGGCGGGTGCTCCAGCAAGAGAGCCATCCCCAAGAAAGGTTGTACCCTCATCGTATTTTGTGCTGTGGGGAGTCAGGATTTGCTTCTGCTACCAGGGAATAAAACAAAACCTACATCTGTGCTGCTTCGCGAATTGTAAATGGGCGAACACGAACTGAGAATGTTAGTGAAATATCCAAATACCGAACCCAGAGATGTAATACCTGCCACCGAAATCGAAGACGCTCCTGGATCTACGAGGCCCATGTTGATTGTGCGGGTGTTGTATGTATTGTCTTTGGTTGTAGGTCCCCCTCTGCCCAAAAATTGCGCGTAAACAAAAGCGACGCGTGGGTGTACCTGGATGAAGTAATGCCAGTAGAATCAAAATTGAATAAGAACGAGCTCTAAAAGGCAAATGAGAAAGTGCTGGACTCCGGAATGTCGCAGGTCTGGTGGATTGGTGATTGCTCCGTTGGCGATTTGATGAAGTTCATCTGCTGTATGTAATGTTGATTTCCGGGATAAGGAAGGCCCGATCGCGTTGCCGTGTTGGCAACCTTAGCGCAAAGCCGGCGGCCGCACTTAAAAAGGATTCAGGGGGAGGACTACAAGTACAACATCATACCGGTACACCATACCTACGCCAAACAGTACACACTCGCTGAAGCATTTGCAAAATTACATTCAAGACCATCAAGGTTTAGAGGCTCAGTGTCTTTCAAGGATATATACTTATCCACAGTCTTTTCTGGTTTGGACTCCTCCAAAGACGATATACTTCCGAAATTCTGTTCTTCTTCGGACCTCTTTTCGCTGAGACTCTCTTATTTCTTACACTAAAAAAGGAACATCAAAACTATGTTTCTCTAATAGGTGCATCACGTCGTCTTTCAGCTCTGAATTTGAGAAGTCTGAGAGCTATTATTTTGCATATATATTTTAGCAGAAGTATAAGCCCAGCGTCTGTTGTATTAACCTAATGTTACTATGCTTAACAGTGTCATTTATATTACGCGAACCCAGATCTTGTTCTTTCTTTCCCATTCTACTCGTATTTGGGGTTGTTTACAGAACCACTCGCAGGTCCGTACGCATTTCTAGTTTCCTTTCCCCCATCCGCGTTTAGTGTGAATATTCACCAAACTCTGCAGAATTTCTTTTCTCAAATTATTAATATCCTCTCTTACTGTCTGAGTTCGTAAAGGACAGAAGGCCTGGTATAGGCGCCTGCATAACTCGTGATCTTGAATCACCCGACTTTCTCCATCATTCGACATGGCATGGCAGTTGCAGGGATGCGATCAAGATCTCCATGATCCGCATCGCTTTAAACCCGATTAGGCACACTATCGAATGTCGCATCCAGCACAGATGAAAAGAGACGAATCAACATCAGATGAACGAAACTGACAGTCTAGAATCGCTTCCGCCCAGCTCCAGTACTACTTCGTAGGTCAATTTTTAATTAGCCATGATGGTGGTTGTGGTGATCGGTAGGACCGACAGCATTGATGCGGAGCAAGTTCTCTCTCTCATCGCGATATTTTCATCCTCCGTCGCTGTCGCATCCATGGCCTCAGTTTGTCCTATATCCCTCTTCTTTTGTCCTTCCTCTACAGCATCAGACTAGTTAAGAGGAGTCAATCGAGCCAGCTTTGGCCCTTCTTTTTTTTTTTCTTGCCGCGGTCAAGATTTGCATTGCGCTTCTGCACCTTGAAGCCTCGCAATATCAGCGCCTTTCAAGATGTCTTTCGCCTTACCCATGCGCAACGCGCCCAAAAGCTCGCAGGGGAACGAACTATCATTGCCTAGCTTATTGCCAACCTTATTGCCAACCTCATTGCCAGACATATCCGAAGATGACGCCTCCGTCTCCTCTCGCCGAGATCCTCCTCCGGTCCCTCTTCGCGCCTCCAATCGCCCATTACATAAACATTTTACGCTGGGTGTACCGCCACTGTTCAATCATGAGAAAAGTCCGCCGCCATATGGAGATCCTGTCGAGAACGGGCTATTAGGCGACGAGAGTGGGGAGAAACTGGCCGAGTTAAGGAGGGGCGTGGTAAACAACAAACATATCGCGAGGAGAGGTGGATGGAAAAGGTTGCTGATTATTGGACTCGTCCTCGCGCTGTGTGTTGTGGGACTTGTGGTGGGATTGGTTGTTGGGTTGGGGAATAGGAATAAGAACCCGTAAGTCATTCTGCTTGTTTCCCCAGACATGACTGACAAGGTATAGAAGCAAGAATACCAGTGGAGGTACCTCGGGAGGCGCATCAGGATCCATAGAAGGCGGCCCTACAAACCCAGCATCAGACACGACATTCCCAGCCGGCTCCTACTCTTTCGATACCTACCTCTCCACCGTGTCCACCAATTGCACCTCCAATCCCGCCACTTGGCTCTGTTACCCCTACTCGACATATGCTCAGGACCCCTCCGCATCTGCCGCAACCTTCGATTGGATCATTTCTCCTGTCAAAGGCACAAAAAGCAACTACACAATCTCCTCAACAACAAACTACTTCTCCATCATGTTCAGCAACGCATCCCTCTCCCTCCAATCTGCCGGAAACGCAGACGAGCACTACTACTTCCAAATAGACATGCAGAAAGACACCAAACCAACATCCCAATTGGGAAGTCAAAATGTAGCTGCCACTTGCTATTTCAACCAGACGACATTCGAGGGATATCTATATACCAAGATGCCCAAGACATACCCAAGTGGTGGAAATGGGACAGATGTGAATGAAAACCAATCCTTTGGTGCTTGGCCAAACGCAGTCAGAATCGAGCAAGTAGCCTCGAGTGGAAGCGGAAGCCCGACTTGCCTTGATCCGTCCGGGAATTCGTTGGGAGACTTCAGTGTGCAGCAGCAAGGGGAGATGTGCGATTGTTCATACATGAATACTGGGACGTGATGATATTGAAGTCTCTAATGTTATACGAATTTTGCGGTTGGCGTTTGACAATAGGATAGGAGTTTAAGTGACTTCGCTGGGGATTTTTTACGTTTTCATGTTGTAACGTTTTCTAATTATTAATATGAGGAGGTTATGATCCACGTTTATAAACGCATGCTTTGTACTTGGATTATAATATCCATGTACATATATCTAAGAGTTGCAGTCATTACCCGTGACCTCTCATAAGCAAAAAATCATTCATGTATATCACGGCACTTCCGGCTTGGCTTACCAATCGGGAGCTCAAAAGACTGGCATGCAAATTATACGTCGTCTTATTAGAAGTTGCGTTTGACCACGGCGGAGTTGAGCACTGCATAAGACAGCTTGACCCCACGACCTAGGATTTCATACCAAAAGGCAAAATAACTTCTATTATGGCTTTAGGATAACACGCCTGTCATTTTAAACCCTTGTGTGGCAGAAGCTGTACCCATTGACCTTGACTTCAACGTTGTGAGTTGATGAACCGTGGCTTGATGTTCTCCTGAATATTGCCTTTAGGTACAAACCCCCGAAGCTGGGATCCCGTTCAAGACCAGAGAACAAAACAGAGCTAAAGAAACCGACTTTGTTCCATCCATCTAATAGAATGGAGGTCTACGACCACAATGGTTAGGTATTCCTTACGATGCTGAGACTCCTCGAACTCAGCATTCCTCTGTCCAGAAAGGTATGCTGGACGTCTATCACGTGAAACTATAAATGGGCGATCAGGGCACTTGGTAAAATACCACGTTTTTGAGGCCCGGAAGCGTGAGAGCCCCTAAAGCTAGCCCCCTGAAAGTGTAACCGGTCCCTGTAGCTTTTCCGTTATAGGGCCCTAAGCTGGTACCCTAAAGCAAGTGCGGAATGCTAATAATCTAATCCTAACTTATCTACTTTGGCCCTAAGTCGGGTAAGGTAAAGGGAAGTAGAGCAAGTTAAGTGTAAAATGAACTAACACTCAGTACAAAAGTTGAAAATGTTTCTATTACGAGGAGTGATTGCCGGTTTAATATGGCTGATTGTCTGCCGGCATAAGGAGGGGGAGGTTAGATGATTCCCATTGGCCGTGGCGGACCCACCCTGGAATCCGCTACGCCACTCCTCGGAATGGAAAGCTTAGCGGGTCTTGGCGTAAAACGACACCGCCAAGCTGAAAACACTGTCGTTGCCATGTGTGTGTTGTTTGATAGAATCCACACGAGCTTGAACGTGATATCCCAAGTCCAGACACGTTCATCACCCACCTTGGAGACTTTGTCCTACTCGCCCATTCGCGTTGTGCTGGCCATCCTCTGAGGAGAAGGATACGCTCCTTTCCCGGATTGGCTGCGCATCCCCGAGAGCTTTTGCGCATGAATGCTCTCACATACTACAGCGAGTTGGCCGACCGGGTTTTGAACCATGTCACAGACAGTAACATGTTCTATGTACAGTCCGTGGTGACCTGCACCGCCTTGGTCTGGTGCGTATTGCTCTCTTGCGTGCGCTGGAGAGGCGGATGCTAACTCTGCTAAAGGCTTTTGCACCGAGCATGGCTTACCCTCTGGAAACCCGTTCCGGAGCTCATTAGCATTCTAGGTGTCGAAGTCCCAGATGCGCCGGCAGTCTCGCTGGCAGGTATCAAAGCCGAAGCTGTCACTCTTCACTGGACCCGGCCTGGTGTCAACAAGCCCGTACTTAAGTACTTGATCCAGGTCAATGGAGTCAACGGTATGCCCAAACTGTTGTTGTTTACCTTCATTTGGCTAACTCTATGCAGTCGGTGAGTCTTCGCGGATGGAAACCGCAATCACTGTTACGGGACTCAAGCCGGGGCATTTTTACAACGTTAGAGTTATCGCCGTGGGATCGAATAATTTTCAAGCAGGAAGCCGGGTTATACGATTGAGGACATATGGACGAGACGGGCGGCCTCTGGTTAGCGGTCGTGTACCCTCGAACTTTTCGATCGAGGACCAGGATAGCGGTGATGAGCTGCCATCCATCCGAACGCACGGCGCTGGAATCGAGATGGCAGCACTTACCGAAGGCGCCCCAGCACTCCAACGAGAACCAAGCTACACTCAATCAGGGCAGAGACGAAACACTGGTGGTAGGAAGCATTCTCCATCAAGTGCTGCTGCCGATCATGCAGATTCTGACAAAGTTTCGTCTAAACATCCGGAGTCCATACAGCAATTAACGGAAAAGTTTGAGGGTATACGCGGCGATACTGAAGAAATAATGGGACAGATTTCAAGAGATGCCGAAGATTTTAAGACTCAGATGGACGATCTTAGGAGGGAGAGAGATGAAAAGAAGCAGATGCTGAAGGAAAAGGAGGAAGCCAGCGAAAAATTGAAGAGGGAGGTGAACAGCTCAGAGCGCGCCAATCGGCAGGCTCAGAATCGTAAATCGCAAAAGGAGAAGCTTTTACGAGACAAAGCAGCCGAGAGGGCCAAGATGCAAGAAGATATCGCGAGATGGGAACAGGAGATCGAGACTATGAAGGCGCAACGCGAGACCTGGCTGCAAGAAAAAGAGGATCATTTGCAAGCGAAAGGCACCGAGGCTGAAGAACTACGGGAGACGATTCGAGAGCATCACGGTTCCATAAGTGTGTTGGAAGAGGAAATTCGTATCAAGGGGTTGCAGCTTAAGCAGCTCGAGGAAGAACGCAAGCACCTTCCAGGGGGCGAGGATAGTGAGGAATCTCGGGCTCGCGATGCTGCAGACAAACAACGTGATATCGAATGGGAAATCAAGCAGAGAAATCTGACTGAGCAGCTGAACAACCGAGCGCATCAGCTTCGACAGCTGGAGTACCAGCAGCAGGAATTCCAGAATACGATCAGTGCACTCAGTATTCGTCAAACAAGCAATCCTCTCATGTACAACGGAAACTCATCGGGCGTGGATTTTGAACCTATGGCTGGACAAAACAAACCAAAGCCACGCAGAAGTCGAAAGGGCAAAAGCCGGACGAATACCATTTCATCACCGGTTGCTAGTTATCCAATTACCGATTCTCCATTTCCGAGCGCTAGTTCATATAATAACTTGAACACGACATCTTCTACTTTCGCCCAAGGACCTTATTTCGACCTGACGCCCATGGTACCACTCTCGGATCACTTAGGAATGAGCGAAGCGGATGTCAAGGCTCTGACAGCAGGGGCTCCTCTCAGTCCCACTGCAACTTCATTGTTGCCTTCCAACATCTTCGACATTGACGATGATCCTCCAAGTCCTCGCGCAGGTTCCGCGGGATCATTTGGCGGTGCTCTTTACAGCAATGTTGGACAAGCAGCATTTGGCCACGATGCTCAATCACCTTCATCCTCGAGTCGCTCTGCAAGTCTAATGTCAAGTCCCCAAGCTTCCTCCCAGAATCTTGCGATGTATGGAGTCTCTGGTCACGATTATGCAATTGATAATGATCGGCGGTCTTTGCACTCGCCAAGGGCGGAATTCGGCGCTATTGGATCCCCAAGTGCCTCTAGCTCCAGGATCACGTCCAATAAAGCCCTCAGCCTCTTCCAATTCTCAAAGGCCCGGGGTAAAACGATTCCACAAGATGGTCCTCCTCTTGGCAGCCTTAAACAAGGACAAAGCCAGTCGTTCCCACGCTCTGCCGATGAGCCAGAAACGGAAGCAGTTAGTAGGCGACGCCGTACTTCTCTTTCTTCAAGCTGGAACGTGCCAAACATCTTCAACCGCAGCCAAGCAGTGAGCGAGGCCACGGAAGGTAATGGCCCTGCACCTGCGCGAAATCCTACCAACAGAAGTAGACGGCGCGCGTTTGGTATGTTTGGTAGCGGCTCAGATGATCCCAGCTCGTTCGCCGATCGCGACCTTAGCAGCCCACGCCCCGTGTCCATAGCTTCTTCCGACCTGCCTCGCCCCTCCACCGACAGTGCCCCCTTTGGATGGGCCGCTGCCGAAGGTACCTCGATGCACAAGAACAGCCCCTTGGCCACTAATTGGTCTGTGAATGTAGTCCAGCCTTGGTCTAGTAATCCTTCAAGGAGACCAAGTATTCATCAAAGTTCCTCCACCACTGCCTTGACGTCTGGAATTGCCAGTGAGGATGATGAATTCTTGCCATCAGACACTCTGGCAGGTCAATCTAGCCCTCCACCCGTTGGTGTCATTGGAACCAGACCTGTGTCTTCGCACAAACCAGTAACGCCAAAACTCAACCCCGCAGCACCCACCTTCAAAGCCCCCGCGGCACCCACCTTTAAAGCCATGTTCCCGTTGTTCAATTCAAAGACCGACAAAGGAAAAGAGAAGCTTATTGAGAACCCGTTATCTTCTGGAGATGGGTTGAAATCTCTCAATACCACGTCGCCGTCAGAGCCAAGGAAATCCCGCGACACGCATTCTATTCACACCCAGAACAGTATGGCTGAATCTCATGATAGCCTGGAAATAACTTTGAGCAACACCACCTCGGAGCTGACAAATCCAAGTACGAAAGATAAGGAGTCGTCCTTTAGGCAACTTCTTCGCAAAGGGAGTTCCAGCAAATTCAGCTTGTCTTCTATCCGTGGCAAAGACTCAGGTCTGTTTGGTGGTAAAAAGGGAAGCAGCAGTGTTGCGACCTCTGAGCGTGATGGCAGCCTTGACGGACTTGGAGAGGATGGCCAAGCTGGGAAGAATACAGAAAGCGTTACTAGTAGCCCTATGCTGGGATCTGGTGATTGGAAAGGCAAGGACAAAGAGAGTAACCCCGGTACGCCGAAGGAAGGCCGCATGAGCAATTGGACCAGGCCTTTCAAAAGAGGAAAGACGAGGGAGAGTTTAGATGTTGATCGCAGTGAGGCTGAGATGACTGGGAATGAAGATGAGTGAGTTTAGTATGTTTGGTTTTGTGCTCCGTACATAGGCGCATCTTTAGTTTATGCCCGCCAATGAGAGAACGCTGTTTATGTCCAACCTCACAATACGAGCATTACAAAGAAAATACGGCCAGTTACACTGCTTCTGGCTGAGCCTCGTTGGGCGCTATCCTCCGGTCTCGTATCAGTTCGGACCACATCTCTTGGCAATGGTAAGACAGACTCTACTCACTCTGTGCATCGCCAGCCCAGACCAGCTTACTCCGTATGTCAGAGCCGTGCCACGGCGAATAAGTAGGCAGCGCTTTCAGCCCTACCGTTACGTTCTTATCTACCTATGTTTACCTATGGTACGGATACCATCCGTACGAAACTCTAAGTATCACAGCTCAAATATACCAGTATTCTGACGTATTTGTTGGGGGCCGATGAACCTCGAGACCGACAGATATGAAAGCCAATACTGGAAGGAAGAAAGTTTTCCACGCAAAGAGCAGCTTAAATGGTCGGTGTTCCAAAATCACGTGCTTTATTGCAGCACCCCCTTTCATCGCTCGCTTAGCTCTTTAAGTCTGTTTTCCCAGTGAATAGCAACAACTTAACATGCTTTATACATGGACAGTAAAACAAGCCAGTACCCGCTTCAGGCTGGCCACCATTCACGGAACTTGAGACTTTCACAAAATATCAGACGTGCGCTTGAAGATCATAACAGGCTGAAAAACTCAAGCAAATAATTTTAGCTACGAGGCAGCTCTTTCCATCTGTTATCTACATTCCTTGTGACAAAATGGATGCTCAGTTACTAAAATTAATACTCCAGCAATAGCCACCAAATGTTTCACCCCACAGCTCGTATTTCAATCATCGACACTGACCTCACACTGTATGAAACCCCATTTAACACCGACATTGCAAATTCCGACCATTTTACCTCCCCAGTTCCACAAATCTATGCAATCGAACATACTTAGTGAGCAAAGAATTGAGCAAAGGCACGGGTTACCACCATAATACTTCAACTATCTGCAAAAGTATCAGGATCAGATGTCTCTAGGAAATTTCAACTTACACTACATTGATCGATCTTCAGAGTGTTACAAACGGTTGTGTTTGCACCTGTTGCAAAGATCTAGACGGCACTGCTGGCACCTGTTGATGTAGATAGGCATTTCGTCCCCACAATCATCACAGTAACTTTCGCCGTGGACAATGATAAACCTGTCATGGTTGCAATTGTGCCGTGCTACAAGTTGTTGTGCCATATCAGCCACTTGTGCACGTTGCGCAGGTCTATAAGTTCGTCCAGTCAGTCTTTGATTTGATTGAAAAAGATTCTGGAGTCCAAGAATATTTGATCACTCGGAACTCCAAAGAAATTATGGAGTACGCCAAAGGCTCCCAAAGACGTTCGAATAAGGAAATTAAATACCCAGCTTGTTGTCTATCTGCTCGCAGCTGCGCCTGTTCAACGAGCTTGCTTTCTTCCCATTGTGGACACTCACAAGTTTTCCACTTCGCACCGCAGACATAACACCATTCTGCTTTGCATTTGCATCTGTGAACAATTAGTTGTCAAATAAAGTCTTCGGGAATGAGGGAGATTTATACGTAATATGATTGCAGCCATATTTTAGCTCAATAACCCGACTGCATTTCGAGCAACGCTTCCATCCCTCCTTCTTAGCAAGGTCTAATACCTGTAGAATCCCACTGTCTTTGGGGCAGTCACCTACATGCTCGCCTCCTTTGCACATTGTACAAGTGACAATAAAACAAACAGGGCAAATTCCGATCTTTTCCTTCTCAACAATGTTGACAGGATACAAGAACGTCGAACAATTAGGGTTTGAGCAATAAGTCCGGTCGGGGGTCTCGAACTCGATCTTCTTCTCTCCATACTGACTGTTTAGCTCCGGCGTTAGAAGTCGTTGCATGTCGTTGATTTGAAATGGCTTCTTGCAACATCGTGGGGGAAACATTGCTTCATCAATCAAGGCGGTTTTCACCACTGTGTTCACGCAATCTCGACAGTATACATGTTGACAGGACATTCGAGCTGCATTGTAGGCGTAGAAAACACCCCCACAACTGACGCACGAAAGTTGGCCAAAGGACAAGGTGGGGGTTTTTGCAGCTGTCGAGTCTTTTAGCTGAGTCGTGCTTTCCTTGGACACTCCATTGAGAGAAACATGAGGTGTTGGATTGGGCGTCCGACCAGTTTCTCCTAGAACCCCATCCTTCGTCTTGCCAGTATCAACACGCTTTATCGGGGGCAGAATTTCACTCGAGTCCTCTAAGGGTCTTTTGGTAGAAGGGGTCATCTGTAGAGCTCCAGGCTTCAGGGCGTTTGCGTGTGCCTGTGTAACTGGCTGAATAGAGCTTGCCGCTCCTGCATGGTCCACGAAACAAGATTTTGTTGGCTCCTTTTCCTTGCCGGTGCATTGTCTCTTCGCAGTGCTTGTATCGTCCAAAGTGTCTTCCTGAGCTCGCTTGCCAAGAACTATAGAAGTTTGCACAGAAGTTAAAGCATTAGTGTACTGAGCGGTATCTTCAAGGGCTGCGGCCGTCTTGGGAGTGACATCCTACAGGGGTTTCCTATTTTCCGAACTGACTTCTTTTAGAACGGGTTGAAAACTGCGTGGTGAGACTTTCGAAATTCTGTTCTCGATGCTTTTGATGCTTTCAGATTGTTTGACATCAAGGCCAGCGGCAGAACTGTTTACTGTCTTTGCATCAGGATGCGGGCTAGGAACAAAACTTTTCGCCAATGTTGGCACAGTGGGTGGCTTGTTTTCCTCGAGTGTTCGCATTGCATATTGCGCCAAGGGTTTAACATTTGGAGCTGCCCTTGGAATTTGACGTTAAGCTCCTCCAACAACTAATGGCCTGCTGACCTTTTGGCCTTGGATGTTTGTTGATAGAGTACGAGAAGCTGGTGGTTGTGGTAGAGGCGGCGGTGGAACACTTGTGTTTGCTCTTAGGCCTGCTGGTCGGGGTGCAGATGGAGTTGGTGTCTCTTGCCTCCCAAAACCTGAAGCTGGGGCTCGAGGGGTTTGAGGAGGAGTAGGTTCTGGTCTGAAATTGGGTTGACGTGACTGGGGTCTACCGTATTAGTTAGGATATAAGACCAGTCCCCAGCAGAAGACCATATGGTTGACTTTTAATGTCCTACGCCAGCTGGCACATTATAAATAAGACCATGTTATAGCTAAGGTCTACCCCCTCGGGAAAGTTAGTAGACCAGGTCTTATATCCTAACAAATACGGTAGTTGCTGGTGGTCTCGCTGGATGTGTAGGAGGTCCATTTCGAGGTGTTTGAGGGAGCGTGGGGCGGTTGCTTGGAGGAGAAATTGCCACACCACCCAACCGACAAGCATACGCGCGATCGGTTTCAGCCAGACGTTCTTGAGCGACAAATCTCTCAATTGCCTGGGAGTCTGCCAAAACATCGCAGGCCATGCTTCTGCTCATCCGACGGTCGTTGATGGATGCGAGTGCTGTCTGTAGCTCTTCTTTCTGCAACAATAACGTCTGCACGAAGTCGGATGGCCGGCCTGCTGACTTCCTCCTTTCCGATTCAAGAAGCTGGTTGACATCTTGCAGCTGGATCTCTATTACGACGGCGGCCGTCTGGTCGTCAAGACCGTCTGCGACGGCACGAGGCAGTTGGGGAGCCATGTTTGGTAGATCGAACGCGTGACAGTCTTTGGGGCATTGTCAGTCCAATAACAGCCATAATCAAGGGAATGGGATATCTTACACAGAAGCGGGAAGACGAGTCCTTCTAATTGCTTCTTTGAACAAGAAGGAGAAGGAAACTTAGAGAGATGAGTCCATTCAGCTCGCACACATTGAAGATGGAGTGTTGACGGGCAGCTTCTGTCCCGCACCGCTTTCGGAGGAAAGTGGCAGGAAGGGAACTGGAATTGTTTAAAAGAAAAAGACTGGGAGCGGCGGCTTTAAAAGACTACTAGCAGAATTGCAATAGAGGGTTTGCGTTGGGAAGGTTGAGGAAAGAAGAATGGTGTTGAAGTTCAAGAGGAGCATCTTCGCTAAAGGGCCTCCGAATTTGGCAAGACCTCCCCAACGTCACTGCCCAAGTCCAATTTCTAAAGAGTCCGCAAAAGCTCCCCAACATCTGGGGGCGGGGAAGTGACAAAATGTGTAAGGCGATAAACATGCCCAGATTTTGATGCGAATATTGTTTGACGGAGATTTGTAGTGTGCATATATACTATAGCTCTCATACTGAAAACATTCGAAAGGGCTGTTCGGTTTGGAGGGATACCCTCATAAAACCATACTATATAGGCAGTGAGAGTGTTCCGTAGATGTTCTATAGCGCTTGCAGATATAAACATTCAGAGCAATTATATGGAAATCCGGCCAAAGTTGCTACGTTCAAGAGAGAGGAAGATATTATACCTATTACATTCCAAGCAGAATCATCACAGCTACGCGTCTACACCCTGGGGTTAAGTGGAATGTCAATTACATTATCCCTGGGTATTTTATTTGAAAACCAAGGTAGGCCTAAAGCCTTGCCTCAATTTACAAGTATTTATAAGTTTTGGTGAAGAACACGTCTTTCGCATCTGCTCTGATCTCCCTCGATCTCTGCACCGGGAATTCAAAACATAAGCGTACTAGCAGTTTGCTTGATGTCTGGGCCATTTTGGCTGCGGCATCCTCACTTCTTTCCATAACTCGTTCTGGCACGCCTGACATAATACAACCATCGAAGAGGCTCCCATCCGTCAGAGCTTATTGATTTCGCCATGTTCTCGCTAAGTGCCGTTGTCCTTCTCTAGGTAAGACACGTCGCTCAGTGCAGCGTCGGCACCATAGATCCTCACAACGTCCACAGGATAGGAGGTAAGTTGGCAAGAAGTGATTACAAGAGGAGCAATTATCTGCCCTATGAGCGACCACCCATTCTACACCTACATGATTGCAAGGATCTCCTACTAGTAGGGGAGCGATATTTAGTTGTTGTGCAAGACGCCAGATGTTGGGTACCGCTTGAGGCTGGGGTGGTTGAGGGACGTTCGGAACAGCATTTCGTGGGGGATCAACAACTGGTTCGACTTCTGCGGGAGCTACCCTATCGTTTTGAGGAGCAATGAGCCGAGGTTGAGCTGCTCGAGCCGGAGCTGGACCATGTTGAGGGGCCACAACCAGTACAGCCGGAGGTAGGGGTGCTTGAGCGGGTGGTGGATTAGCATTGGCAATGATGAGCTGTGCCGGAGGTGCGGCTGGGCGAAGAGGTACATGCAAAACTCCATTTCTGACTGCTGCATTGAGCTCGGGAACTGGGAGAGGGACAGCAGCTTGACGAATTACAGCGACTGGTGGAGGCTGAGGAGCAACCACAACTGCTTCATTGAGTCTCCTGGGTCGCCGAAGAAGCAGCTGATGTGCATCGTTCCAGAGAGGACACCTGCAAGTACGCCAAACCAAACCGCACTGGTAGCAAAACTCACTCCCACAACGGCATCTAAGAGTACACGCATCAGTGCCAGATCCTTCTGTAGAAAAGAGGTGTGATACGTACTCAATGTGATTGCAGCCAAACGTAATCTCAACCAAGCTGCGACATGAAAAACAGCGACGCCATCCTTGCTCTCTTCCGTGACTCAAAAGCGCCTCTGTTGCTTCATCCCGAGGACAATCACCCCCCTCATGAGCGGTAGTTTTGCACTTGGTGCAGGTGATTTCATTGCAAGTCGGGCAGGTACCAAGGTCTCTAGTGATATACTCGGGGCGAAGGAACCGGTGGCATTGGAGATTAGAGCAATAAGTTCTGTCGGCAGTCTCGAACTCCACTTTCTTCTCTTCGTGCATGGCTATCAGCTCTGGTGTCAAGAATTCGCGGACTTGCTCGGGAGGTATGGACTCGCAACATCGTGGCGGAAACAGCGTCTCATCGATCTGAGATCGTTGAAATAGTTCCTGCAGGCAATTGCGGCAGAACTTGTGGTCGCACGGTAGAGTGGCCATGACTGGATTCTCAAAAATATCTTCGCAGACTACGCAAGGGCTTTTTGGAATGACTGCATTTAGAGCTGTAATTGCCTGTTGCAAGAATTCAGATTCATCTCGTATCAGGCGCTCCTCATCTGTCTCCTCATCCTCCTCATCATGCGCTGCCCTCAGGATCGCAAGTTCGTTTTGAAGATCTGGAAGTTGAAGGCGAGCGATGGCCAAGGCGGTGGCAGGGTCTAAGTCTCGCAGGAACTCTGGGAGTTGTTGGTCTGCCATTTTATCTATGATCTCCTACTGAATCCAACGAGAAGCGTATCGTTGTAGTCGTCTGAACGGGAAGGTTGAGTACCGGTGAATATGAAGAGCAACCCCTGATGGTCCAAACACGTGCAAGATATTGTTCTGATGGAATAGTGAATTTGGTCTCAACTGAGCAAAGACTCTGAAGAATATGGGTCGTAGTTGAAAGATGGCATGAAGAGAGGTATCGTCCCTCGATTTCAATTGCAGCGCGAGAGAACGAGGCAAGGGAAGCTGGAGTCAAAGTCAACTTGCAAGCCAAAGACTAAGGGAAGGGTTGTTCTGACCTACTATTTCAGGATTGGCCAGAGAGAAACGCCTGAGAGTCCGCGTACCGTTGAGCTCTCTTAGCACACAAAATGTTGAAGATGACAACCATCTGATGGAGATGTAAAGAAATTAAGAGAAAGAGCACTCGAAGTTGTGTGGTGGTCGGGACACCGAGATCGGGCGGAGGGTTCAGAGGGGGGGAGAAACAAAAGCAACAGGGCGGTGTTACCAAGAACTAAATCTTTGGCAATTTGAACACACCGAAACCCAGCAGGAGTGTTATGAACGTACCTTACGCTTGCCAGCAAGACATTGAATGACCGGAAATGAGACAAGTCGAAAGCTTTTGCTTTCAAAATTAGGCTGCACTTGCTGCCAGTTTTGAGTCTTGCTCCAGCAGAAGTCTGCCCAACACTTTGAGGTAATTCGCAACGCTCTCGAGTCGCAACACAGCATGTCGAAAATGACAGCAAGTGAACATTCGTCAAGAAGAAACGCTCAACCCCCAGAACTATAGCTGAAAAGGTGACAAGACGATATATTCAAACTTGCATTTCCTCTCTTTCATTGCAAAATAAAACGAGCAAGAGATCTTGCATCCCCCAAGTTTAGAGAGTTTTCCCTGAAGTTCCATCTGATCTGAAATGTTCTTACTACAGCAAGATAAAGAAGACAAACAAACAAACAAACATGGCGAACTCGAATGAGATTTACCAAAAGCACGATTAAACAGCAAACAATACAGTAAGGGGAGTAAACAACAACATCACCGCTGCACAAGCCAAGAGCCTCAGTACCCCTTTCTATTCTTCCTCACCCGAGCTACCTCCGTAGACATGCACCATCACCACCTTGCTTGGTTGGGTTCTTGCCCCTCTCTATTGCCGCCGCCTCATCCACCACCACATCCACATCAACACTTCCAGCCCCTCGCCCTCGCCTGAGCCTCATGCAAGTACGAAGTACAAAAGAAACCCATCTCGCCTCCCCTCGCCCAAAGTCGTCGTCGTCGTCGTCTCATCCCATACCAGCCCATCCAATCCCATCCCAACCCAATGAACCCATAGCCCCCACTCAAAACAGCCACGGTACGACCTCGGGCTCGGGCTCGGGCACGCGCGCGGCATTTACCCCTCTCCTCCCATAGATGAAAAGCAAGCTAGAAGTGAAACGGTATGGTAATAGAAAAGAAAAGCACCACTGCATGCGCTTACTCCATACCATAACCACGGCATCATCTACCGGTACCGGACCGGCATAACCTTATACATACCGAGGCCGAGGTAGTAGGTACGTACCAGTACCAGTACTCGGGAAACACCTTACTACGGGGTAATAAATTAATAATAACTATACAAGTACAAGTACAGGTAACTTCTAGGTATATCACTCACGAACATGTAAAATTACAGAGTGATATTTCAGGTACATACCTTACATACCTACTCGTACTCGGGTTGAAAGTACCCAAGTACTACCCCTAGCTGCTAATACTGACTGACCGGATGGATGGATATTCGAGTCGAATCCGGAGCCGCAATCTTGTGTTGTAAGCTTCATTAAATTCGAAGCTAAGATATCATAACGCACCTGCCCTGCATGCAGGGACCAACACTAACCCAAGCCAAGTCCAAGCCAAGTCCAAGTCCAAAGTTAAATTTCACCTTCACCTTCACTTCGCCCTGCAACCCAACCGAACCCAACCCTGATCCTGACTCCCCTACCCTACACCTACTACGTAGCCTAGCCACCTACATACAGCAAGCGAGCACGAGCAGGAGCACCCACCAGCACGGATCCTCGTACTTTGTAAATCTAATAGGAATTGTTAGTTAGCTAGCTATATATTTACTTCTACTCCGTATACACGACAGGAAGAAAGCAAAACAAAGCAAGGCGACGGATTGGATTGCAGGCAATTAACTCCCCTCCCTCCCCTCCCCTCCCATCTTCCCATAGAGCTAGACTAGAATCTTACTTACCCCCACCCCGTTCTCCCCCTCCCTCGTCACCTAGCAACAGCCCAGCCACCCCATCCTTGGCGTTCCCTAGCTATACTCCGTACAGCCCGTCGCTGCCTTTAATGCTTGGCTACGCTACTATAAACGCCAGACGACATCACGGATCGCCAACACGACTCGTGCATGCTTCGTAAAGTTTAACCAGCTATTTCCCGAATGTATATTAACACATTCAAGAATCAAGATATCTTACCGATTAAGCAGCTACAATGACTCACTCGCCTGCGTCATGTCCCTTTTGGAAATAAATCATCCCATTGCCATGTTGGGAATTGACAGCACTCACGCGAGCCTCCTTTGGATGTGCAATCCGAACAATGGTGCATTTCGTTATCTACTATATTATACTCGACAAGCAGTATGTTCCACACTGCCTTTCCATCTAGCAGTGCACTCCATTCCCTGAGATCATCGCCATGCTCCCTCCCAGTTATCCCATGCGAGCCAGGTAAGCATAACTCCTCATTCATAAATCAATGAATAAATACAAATGGAAAGAGAACCATTCCAATCTATAAACACCACACCGCACCCACCTTTTACGCCCATGCAATTAAACACAAGAAGAGACAACTTTTTGTATAGGAAAAAGAAAGAAAAAATAAAAGTAAACAGCGAGCGGTACCGCCAGGCGAAATATTGATCAAAGAAGGGTAGAGTATTCGTTCGTGGTTCGTTCGATTGTGTATGGGCGCAAAGTGTCGTAAAAGCACATTCTATCCGGCCTAACGTCTTCGCCCAATCAATCGATCTATCCGGGGTATAGTCTTAGCTCGTGATGATCATTAACTCCGCCCAATGCATGTGATTTTTGTTGTAAGGAAATGACGCCGTTTTATGATGGAACGGAAAGCAAAGGACCGAGAAAGGAGCTCGGATGCTTGCTGTAAAAAGGAGCTGGATCTCGGTGTTGTGTCAATTTAGGAAGAGTGATAGTTCAATCACATCAAGCCTTCTTCACCAATGCCTGGCAAGCCGGCGACATTGACCCCCATACCCCCCAAGCCTGCAGCTGCCATGTGGCTGTTGAGCTTCAGTTCAGGGTTACAAGGAGGCGAATGTTGCTTATGCTATATAAATGTCAGCCAAGGCTCCGGAAGAGTCGGAAAGTAGCTTACATATTTAAGTCCGTTCAAATTCTTGTATCGTTTGCCACAGACTTCACATTTGTAGGGTTTCTCTTTTTCCATACCCAGAGTACCTGGGTAGGGAGTGGATGTTTCCGGATTTACAATCGAGAAGGTACCGTCTCCGTTCTCATGTAGTTGCTGAGTTTGGTGGCCATGCGTCTTGTGATATCTGTTCCAAAATTAGCCATAGCCCCATGGTAGATATTATGACTACTTACTTGAGACCATTCTGGTTCTTGTAAGCCTTCTCACAACCAATGACCGGACATCTAAACGGCTTATGTTCCTCGGCCGCCATCATCATTGCCACTTGCGCAGCTTGAGTATTACCACCCATTTGAGCCATCATTTGCTGCTGTTGAAAGGCTCTCATTATCTCCTGGTTCGTGTTCGTCGATGCCTGACCCTGTCCTAGGCCGAATTGCGAAAATTGCTGTTGAAGCGCTCTCTGGTTACTGAAACCTCCATTCGGACTGTACAATCGCTTCGCGGGCTCATCTATGCACAGATCGATACCCATATCATTTCCTGGGAAACCATAGCTAAAGTTCATGTTGGCCATGTTCATGTGCATCAAGTTTGAGAAATCATCTTCCATTTCCCCGGCTGGAGTACCTGGAACTGAGGTATCAGGTGAGAACGTCTGTTGCGCTTGGTGCTGTTGAATTGGCTGTGCACTGAGGGTGGGGGTATTTACGGATGAGACGGTTGGATTATGTTGGAATCCAAATCCCGAAGTAGCCGGAGTTGTAGGCTGCGAAGTACGCAGTCCAGAGTGCTGTAGACCGCTAGAATTCAAATTGAGAGTAGGTCTTTGCGGCGCTTGTCCAAAGAGCGATGGCTGCGCTGGCTGTACAGGGTGGTGATTCTGCTGTACTGGGGTGTCCAGGGGATTATCCAGAGGGCCCATCTCATCATCCATTTCCATGTCTTCGACACCTTCCATTTCCGTATCTGCCACAGGCTGAACATTCTTTTGAACTGGGGTTGAGGGCTGCGACTGCTGTTGTTGTCGCATTAGCTGAATTCCTCCTACGGTCGGTGCTCCTTGAGGAATCTGTAAGCCTTGCGCCCGAGGAGTTGGCGGTTGGTTCTCCTGTTGAGCTTGCTGCTGCACAGCCGACGAGGCTTGTGAGGCAATCGCCGCCTTGCTATTAGGAGTAGAACTTTCTCGCGCGCGCGCTGCTAACGAAGCACTTCGCAGCGACTGCGGGGTCTGTTGCGCGTGGCACTCTTCGTAGTGCTGTAAAAGGTCGTGAAGCGATGGCAATGTCTTCCCACAGCATGCGAAATCCTTCATGAAGTTTGCCTCAAGTTTCGGCAGATACGATGAGGAGTGGTAGGAGGGTGATTGGTACGGAAAAGGCGAGGTGCCCGCCATAATTATGCTGTCAAAATGTCAGTTTCTGGAGATGAGTGGTGGCGTAAAGTGAATATGCGAATAATCACTCGAGGTGCGCCATATCATAGGAGTAATTGCTTCTATAAAGGCAACAGGAGGTGACTTACTCGTCTCGAATCCAGCTTCCAACAGAGACGCCTCCCCAACTCATGCCTTGTACCAGGCTGCCGGCCAGACTCTCTCGCCGCGGCCGAGTGTCTCCGTTTCTATTGGGGATATTCATAGAGATCGGTTTGGCTCCTCCAGCAAAGGAATCTTGCCTGGATCTGGACATGCCAGAATCAAAACCCGCGCCACTCATCATGGCGGAGGTCCGAGAATCGGTCTCGAGGAAATTGGCCGTCGTGGGCTTCTGGCCTTGCGACGATGGTGAAGACGAGGAATTCCTTGTGGGCGTGGCGATGTCGATAGGAGAGGTCATTGGCATCGTATACCGATCGTGGTCGTTGGGAGTCAACGGTTGATCGTCTGGTGAATCTGAATCTGGTGTCGAGGTGGATGGAGTTAGAGGCGACGCCTCGAGGGAATCATTGATGATAGATGCAGGTGCGGCGGCCGCTTTATCGTGCGACATCCGCCAATTGGAGAACAACATGGAGCGGAATGGCTACGCTCCACTCTTGGAACGCGGTACTGTAGCAGATGAATAAAAGACCAAGAGATGTATATGTATAAACAGAAGCTCACGGTTGGATATTATAAATTATGAGTGTCAGGATACAGAATACCAAAAGTCGAGTATGGAGGGTGTAAGTACAGTATATAGCTCGGCGACTGGGAAGGAAGTGACAGATTAGGCGTAGGCTATACCAACGTCACTGTCACGGTGAGAAGGATGGTGCTTGGAGAGCAGTACAAGGGTATATATTATTATTTAGGGCGGTGAAAGGTAGTTCACGGAGTAGGTCAACGACTGCACTATAAATAGTTGGGATGAAAGCTATAAGTCGAATAGTGATCTGAAGTATGGATGGATGGGATGGTGGGTTATGGGAGCTATGTATACCTCGTACCTTGGATATCCCAAGTCAGATACCCTATCTTAGCTATGGATGTATGGATGTTTTATGACGACTTCAATATTATAGAGAAAGGAAAGGCCTGGTAACCTACCTTACTCGAAGCCAAGCCCATATACGAAGTTTATTTCCGAGTAGTAAGTTGGACTCATTAGCCGCCACTGGGTTCTGGGGTATTATTTGATCGGTACAGTCGAGTAAGGTTTGCCTGTCCATTGACGGTCGGGGCTTTGTCCGACACCATCTGCCCTACTCATCTACGTAAGTGTAGGTTTACTTCGAGTGTCTCTCTTGTACTGCTTGAAGATATTCGATTCATAAAGTACCTGAGTACGGAGTAAAGCACCTGCTCCTCGCCTACCCCTTCTTAGCTTGACTTCACTTCTCAGACCGTGGCGTGGCGTGGTGGACACATGCGACTGCGACAGACGTTGACGTCGCAATGGCAAGCGAGGTGTCATATCCAATGACCGTTCAGTTGCTGCATAAATACCTATGTACTTAACCCATAATCGCTGGCTGTGACTAAGCGGCACCGTTCCAATGTTTCTCACTTAGTACTCCGAGTATAAGAGTATAAGCGGCTGATGAGGGATGCACACCTCGCACTTGACTTGTTAGACAAGACTTTGGTAGTGGAGTGGTGGGCTGGTTGCAAAAGGTGCTTCTAATGCAGCTCTAGACTTACGAGTATACATACACAGGTAAACAGTCTTTATAATCATCGATCGCTTCGTAGTACGTACCTATGTCTCTGTCCGGGATTGACAGCAGATGATAAGTAATTTCATCTCATCTTCGGATGCTTCCGAGTTACATGTTCGGTCAGTATTCGGATTTGTTCGGCATTCTACAACCCCTTTGTGATTATGTCATCCGGAGGTCACCTCATGACGTTGCAGCAAAGTCGTACGAGTTGAAGCATCTCCGAGTTGCTCGCAAATCCCAACCTCGACAGCTTACTTATTTCGGAAGTTGTTCAAGACATCGGAATATAAGACATACAAAAACAGCTACCTCACAATCTCCTCAACCAAAGACCAGAAGCTTCAGATCGCATAAATTAAATTGATCCAAGTGCCTACGATATACAATTCCATATCTTGAGCATACAAGCTGGCGGAATCAACGAACTACCCCTCAATCCATCTCAGCACAACCGCCCAGCCACCAACATGAAAATCATCACCAAAGAAGAAGAAGCAGAACATTACAAAGCCACTCTAAAAGGCGGTGTCATAGGCGGGCTCGTCGGTTTAACAGTTGTATGTCAATCGCGCTCACCTAGCTCCAGCAATTCCCATCAATACAACTACTAACACCTCTCCTCCAGGGCGGAACAGCAGTCTTCGCAGCACACAAGCGTTTCCCCACCTTCCGCTCCCTCACCCTCCCCTTAAAGACCTTCCTCATAACCTCATCCGGTACCTTCGCCGCAATAATACAAGCCGACCGCTCGTCGCGCAGCTACGAATGGGCCCGCGACCCGCAACGGCAATACCGCGATGAAGCGTCCGTGCAACTCGACGCTCTTCGCGAAAAGGAGACCTCGTTCCAACGCTTCAAGGACTGGGGTCGCGAACACCGTTACAAGATCGTGACAGCGTCCTGGGTGGCGAGTATGGGTATTGCGCTGGGCATCGTGGGAAGGAGTCCTTATCTGACGGGCGCGCAGAAGTTGGTGCAGGCTAGGGTTTATGCGCAGGGTCTTACGCTCGCGGTCTTGATTGCGTCGGCGGCGTTTGAGGTTGGCGATGCGAATAAGGGCAAGGGGAGGTGGGAGACGGTCAAGGTGTTGGATCCCAATGATCCAGAGCACAAGCATATTATTGAGAAGAGGATTCATCATGAGTCTTATCAGGGCGAGGATTTGTGGCGTGGTATGTTTATTTCTACTTTTACGTAGACTGTGATGTATGCTGACTTTGTGAAAAAGATATGGTAGCTACTGAAGAGCGGAAAATGGCTGCGGAGAAGAAAGCTAAGGAGGAACTATCAAGCTCCCCAGGAACACAAACGCACCCCAACGAAGCAGCGGCTAAAAACAAAATCGTGAGCAAGAGCAGTGAGTCTTAAGGGGCGCAGGTGTGCCTAGAGAGGGGAAGAGAGAATGTAAATACGCGGGTTATTAGCATTGCATTTAGGGATCTGATACATGATGGGCGAGACAAATCTCCTATTGTACAAATAAAAGACGTGAGAAGCGGGCGTAATGATAGAAATGCTAGGAACTTCACATATAACATCCAATATGGAAACTGAAAGAACGTGAATCTGCGAGCAATAGAGTTGAATATAGTAATTAGGACTATTTGAAGACGAGACGGACGATGTATAAACATTCTGATCATATAATTGCTGAGGATAGACAGCTGCGTGGGAGTTGTGAAGCTTGGGCCTCAGGGTAGAGCTTGGCTTGGGTATCAGATAGAGTTTGGGTATCAGATAGAATTTGGGTATCAGATAGAATTTGGGTATCCGGGTAGAACTGGGTATCCGGGTAGAACTGGGTATCCGGGTAGAGCTGGGTATTTGAGCGATATGCAACAAAACTTCAAGACAGGCCGCATTGGGAAGCGGCCCCTTTCATGTGAATTTTGGTAAAGAGGGGAACAAAAAGTTATTTTCTAGGTTCAAATTCATAGCCAGCGAGTGCAGGACGAGACCTATTTCTACTATACTAATATCTCCCATTTGTATATATACACCAACTCATAAATCGTCATAAATCGTCAAACATACATAACCCCCAAACGCGTATAAAACCAGCCTCTTTTTCTTCCCAAGACTTCCATTCTCAGACATCAATACTGAAATGACTAATCTGACTATAATACGCATGCACAGCCAATTCAAGAACCTGTACATCCCCGAAGACTTCACTTCCATCAAAACCCCCTACTACCACAAGCCTGCTATCATGAAGCACGGCTCCATGGTAGCCTCTCGGTTTGGGAGCTATCCCATATATCTTCCTCTTATCCCAGACCATAGTCACGAGATTCAGAAGCAGCACTTCGTTCGAGTACTCAGCTCCATCATGGCCGCCTATCACAAACAGATAACTCCCTACAATCGTAGCAGTGTGAGAAAGCCGTGGGTACGAAAGTGGGATACGAACCGGCGAAAATGCCTTCGTTTCCACATCAAAAACCCAAACATCACGGAAACATTCCCCGCCATCCGATCCTCCGAAAATAATCAACTTGCTGCCTACCATATTCGACGTATGGTAACCTCTCGCTTTCGGTTTGCTTTCATCCTCTGAAGAGGCAGACGTGGGCGCCGAGATGAGCTTCCAAGACATCTTATTCGTATCCGCGACGTCTAGCCTCCACACATCGTTCAGCGCCCTGACTCCATCCCCACCACCAAAAATGTAGATACCATTTCTGTAAAAACAAGCGGTATGCGCCCTTCTCTTACTGGGCTGCCTATCACCCCCTATTATCGGCTTCGTCCATCGAAAGTTCACCGTATCGAGCACGTACACATCATTGTAATACACGGGCCCGTCACCGCCGCCAAATACAATGAGTTTCTTGCCAACGGCAGTGCAGGTCATAGCGCGGAGAGGCACGGGGATATCGCCGCAGACATAGGGCGAGGAGAAGTAGAATGCGTCAGCATCAAGGACGTATAGCTCGTTAAAGCAGCTACGTGAATCGCAGCCACCGAATATATAGATATTAGAGCCGATCAACGTAGACGTGTGGGCTCTAAGAGAGGTATGAGATGCCCCTGATACTGGGGCCCGCGACCAGTACATGCCACTGGCAGGCGCTGGCTCCACATCTGGGGCTGTCTTTGGGTCGGGAAGAGGTGGAAAGGGGACATGTGGGCCACGAGGAGGACGTTGGGCTGGAGTTGCATTTCGTGAGGTAGTAACGGGGGAGGGATTCCCTTCCTTGTTTGATTTCGAGGCAATCGCTGATGTAGATCGTGTGTTCAGAGGTCTTCGAGGATCTGGGGTACTTGCCGCAGGTGGAGTGCTCGAGACTGGAGGGGAGAGAGGTTTTTCTGGCTTTGGAGTGGTTGCAGAACGAGGGGGTGGCTGTTTCGAAGAGGATCTTGGGGATTCTGAATGGTTGTCTTTCTGAGACAGTGATTGCGAGCGCTGACGCAAGGCTAATTCTGAAGCCTTCTTCCTCTTGTCTTGACTTTTCGAGGACAAATGTCCTGGCGTATGAGTTCGTGCAGGAGGAACATGCTCTCGTGGAAGTTCGGAATCCTCGGGGATATCTGGGGGTCTCGTATCTGAGGGGGGGAGCTGAATGATTTTCTGGGAGCGGACTTGCTTGCCAGTCTTGATACTATGACGGTTGGACCTGTCTGACCTCTGTGAATCAGCCATTGTATATGCGCTCGGTGCTCCTTAAGCTGTATATCCTTTGCATTGTCTGTTGATGATAATCGAGGTTGACGGGCCTAAGATGAAGAAGAGACTGTGGCTGACTCCTCTGAGATCGTACTCGGGAGTAAAGTGTCGCAAGAAGATTTGATTGTCAACTTCCTTGCCCCCTGTAATGTTAGTTCAAACGATCAGCAGGGTTCGCATCTACATACAGTATCATTGGTGATGTTTTGGTTTCACAGTTCTGAAAATATTCCATAACATTCCTCTTTCGAGGGGTTAAGGTACTGTGGATACTGTAGATACTTCGTATATGACGGAATGCGACTGGAGGCCGCTACAGTAGAAAGGAGTGAGGATGAAGTTTCGCGGGAAAGGAAAGGACTCCGTACAACCTGGAAAGCCACACACACGTCAGGCAGGTACCCCTGGTGCCCTAAACCTACTCCGTAGACTAGGGCTGGGCCAGGGCCAGGCCAGGCGGCCCAGGCCAAGCCAAGTGCTGAGACGCTAAGATACGCGATAAGGCGGGAGACGAAAAATTGAGGGGAAAAGAAAGCTCCATGGAATTTGAGATCAGCATCGCTTTTTAATAACATATTGAACAACTCCTCCAGAAGGAGACAAACCTCTCACTATGACTGAGGAAATCCCCAATCCAATTGCGCCGGAGCATTCGCTCAAGAGACCATTGGAAGGACAGCAATTGGAGGAAGCACATCCACCACAGCCAATCTTCCCCGAAGACTCAGCAGTCACGAAAGCTGAGAAGATTGAGAGAAATGGTGTCAATGCCGATACCGTCGAGGCTGCCGAAGCTCCAGTTACTTCAGAGGTCTCAGAACCGCCATCAAAACGAATCAAGGTCGAGGAACAGAGTGCGGAAACGCCTAAAGTGAATGCAAGAGACAAGGTAAAAGGAATAGCTTTGGTGAAACCCGAGTGAGTCAGCCTTTTCTGATTGAGATTCTTCTTCACAGACGCAAGTAGATTTTCTAATACTATGGCTTATTTAGATACCTTATCGACACCTACAAAAGAACCACAGACGCCTCAGACACCCGCGATGACGATGCTGCAGAAGGACGACGAACAGATTCCAGAGATTCGAGAGACAATGGTGGAGGCAGAGACGGCAAGAAGAAAAAGAAAGAAAAAGGCCAGAACAAGAAGCGTGAATTCGGATCTTGGTTTGACAAGATTCGATTGTGCAACACTCTAGCCACCAGTTCTGAATTCTCACCAAAACCCTGCAAATTTGGAGAAAAGTGCAACTGCAGTCATGATCTGCGGGAGTACTTGAAAGATGGTAAGAGGGAAGATCTTACGACGTTCGAGGGGAAGTGTCCAGTATGGGAAGCAAACGGCAGATGCCACGCAGGTTGGAAATGTCGATTTGTTGCAAGTCATTCCAAAGAAGTTGAGAGAGAAGATGGTCGTAAGGAGCTGGTCCTCATCGAGAAGGAAGGGGTGACGGCAGAAGATGATGATGATAATGAGAATCGAAAAGGTATCGTTAATGTTGTGGGAACAGAAGCAAAACTCCAGCTTGCGAAACGGAAAACAAAGACGGATAAAGCAGATGCATACTTGGAATGGATGGACAAGGATGCAAGAATTATGGAGAAGATTTATCATGCGAAGAGGTCCGAGTCCGAAACCCAGAGAGAGGAAGCTCGCGCTGAATTCGTGGATCCTCCTCTTCTGCCTTCCGAGAAGCGAAGGATATACTACGGTCCAGAGACTCCAGTCCTCGCTCCCCTTACGACACAAGGCAACCTGCCCTTCAGAAGAATGTGCGTTGAATTTGGAGCTCAACTTACTTACTCTGAAATGGCCATGTCGTTGCCTCTAATTCAAGGTCAGAAGGGCGAGTGGGCTTTGATGAAAGCTCACGAGAGTGAGATTTCTCCACCAAGATATTCTCCTAAATCGATTGTTCAAGACTATGATAATTCGAAAGACCTGAAATTCGGAGCACAGATATCAGCCAGCAAGCCATGGCAAGCTATGAAGACAGCAGAGATTCTCTCGCGGTTGGTACCACACCTTCGGGTTATTGATTTGAACTGCGGGTGCCCCATCGATCTTGTATTCCAACAAGGGGCTGGTTCGGCTCTACTGGATGCTCCATCAAAATTGGAGAAGATGATTCGAGGTATGAATACGGTTTCCGGAGATATTCCCATCTCAGCCAAGATTCGGATGGGCACTATGGATAGTAAGCCGACAGCTCAAAAGACGATTGAACGTCTGGCATTCGGTGGCCACGAATCTGAACGACTAGGTGCGCCAGGTTGTGCGGCAATTACACTCCATGGAAGAAGCAGGCAGCAGCGATACACAAAGAATGCGGATTGGAGTTATATTGCCGAATGTGCTGCGCTCGTCAAGTCATACAACAACAAGAAAGACGAGCTGACAGACACAGTTAAAGAACCAGATGCTCGCACTTTACCCAATGCCCCAGATGGAAGGATGTACTTCATTGGCAACGGGGACTGCTACTCACATGTTCAGTATCTTGATGATATCCAGAAAGGAGGGGTGGATTCTGTGATGGTAGCAAGAGGTGCTCTCATCAAGCCGTGGATTTTTGAGGAGATCGAAAAAGGACAGTACCTCGATAAGTCTGCTTCAGAACGTCTTGGATATGTTGAAAAGTTCGTTCGCCATGGTTTGGAGGCCTGGGGATCTGATGAAGTGGGAGTTGGACAAACTCGACGATTTTTGCTCGAGTGGCTAAGTTTTGCTCACCGCTATGTCCCGGTAGGCATTCTAGATCATCTCCCACCAAGTCTGCAAGATAGACCACCTGCGTACAGAGGTCGAAGTGATTTGGAGACGTTATTAGCTAGTGAGAACTACTTGGACTGGGTCAAGATTAGGTAAGAATATCCACGCCGACATGGGAATACGTGCTAACTCATACGCAGCGAAATGTTCCTCGGTCCCGCCCATAAGGATTTTCGATTCCAGCCGAAACATAAGTCCAACAGCTATGAAATTGAGGCAGAGGGATGATTTTTCATATTGAGATAAATCGAGTGCACGACGGAAGGTTTTCATGATTGCATAGCAAAAGGTTTTAAACTTAGAAAGCATAAGTTGCATATATATGGGCTTGGCTAAACGGGTGGTTCTCTTCACTACGAAGTTTGCATGGAGGTTGATGAGAGATGATCGCGAATGCATGGAATAGATAGTATAGAAGCTTCACTTGAGCAAAATATCAAAGAATTGCATCAAGACCTTATGAAGAAGGAGCTATCGAACTGTCTTTTGCCCTACTTCAAGTTATGTTTTTGTCTTCCGTATTCGAGGCACAACTACTTGCACATCTGAATCATTAATTTTCACATAAAAAGAACTGCAAGAGCCCAAGTATAGTTTGCTTGCTTTACTTCCCACACACCTTCTCCTGAATCTCGCTACCCCTTTTCGAAATATTTCCACGTGATCTGATCATCACGTGTAAAGTCCCTTACAATCCGCGCTAAAATGCCAAGGTACTCGCCTGAGATGACGTTGCTTGAACTTTAGGAAAACACAAACGACCCTCCACGCAACCCTCTTCGTCCTTCTTTGCAACTGAACACAGAACAAAGTCTTGCACTGCAATTCTGATAGAGCTTTTGAATCTCGTAAGTCTTCATCATCTTCCGCAGTTCGCCTATGCAACCACATCAATCGGCGACAAATATGAACACACCACCACCAAGCTGGTGGTACCTAGCCTCGCGAAAACATCAACTAATTGATTGTAAATAGGACACGTTTCGATAATATACCCTCCTCAATAACACAAACCCCATTATTCCGTCAAGATGACGCTCTACTACAGTCTCGTAAGTCAATATTACGATACCCCTCGAGTCGTCAACACTCTGTTGGCGGGGGCTTCGGGGATTGTCTCAAGCATGGTGGGACGAGAACACTGCTAATAACTCCCGCCACAGGTCTTCCTGCTCCTCGTGGCCGAGATGGCACTCTTCATGCTCCTGATTGTGCCCCTCCCATTCACAATCCGCCGCAAGATGTTTACTTTCATGTCCGTTGCCCTTTTCCCCTCGATCAGCATCCGCTCACTGTTCCTCACAGCTCCGAAAGTCCTCTAATCGCGAAATTACAATACGGGATGAAGATAACATTTATCTTCATCCTGATCCTCTTCATTGACAGCGTCAATCGCGTCTACAGAGTTCAAGTCGAGCTCGCCGAGTCCAACAAGCAGCAAGGAGGGTATGTATCCCGTCGCCCTCGCAAACACCCCGCACTAACAAACCAGCAGAGCTGCCGTCCTCGGCCACGAACGTATGGAGGTTCAAGCGCGAAAGTTCTACTCCCAACGTAACATGTACCTCTGCGGCTTCACGCTCTTCCTCTCGTTGATCCTCAACCGCACCTACACCATGATCCTCGACGTGCTCCGCCTGGAAGAGAAGGTCAAGAAGTACGAAGGTGACCCTAAGGCTAGCGGCAAGGCCAGCGAAAAGCTCGCTAATGCTGGTGATGCTGGTGAGATTGGCCGCTTGAGGAAGGAGTTGAAGGACAAGGATCGTGACTTAGAGACTCTGAAGAAGCAGAGTGAGGGGCTGAGCAGGGAGTATGGTGATCTGAGTGATAAGTATGGGGCTACACAAGTAGACGCCACTCCTAAGAAGGACAAATGAAGCATTGCGTAAGCAATATATTCGCGGTGGGGGAAATAGGTACAGGCGTCGTAGGTGGAGGTATGATGAGAGATGATGGTTATGATGAGGGCTCTGTAGGTTACTCGGGCGTATTTGCGCAGTAGCTTGGAGGAAAAGTAGCTTTTTGGAGTTGGCATACATGTCGTGTTGTATTCATAGCAAAAAATGGATGGATTTCCTTGCCGGTCCGCTGTAGTTTCACGGCCCTTAAGCCAGCATTCCTATAGTTCATGGACGTTTCAATTGAGAATCGCAGTCCTTATGCAAAGTTTATATTCAACTTTGAATTTGATTGTCTCATAGTCTGAGACGTAGCTATTATCATCTCTGACATTTCGATTGATTTTCTTTTGCTTTCAGATGGTTTATTCAGCCCAGCTTGATTCCTAGTCAAAGATCAATAACGAGATAGAGTGTTGCCTTGAGAATGAAAGCTTTAAAGTGACTTTCACGCAATAGCAGTAGTTCCGTTGATTTCTATCAACTCAAAGTTTGATTACGTACTGAACGGGAGCGATCCTTAAATACCCATCTTATCTGTATACATAGTGCCAGGTATGGAGAGTCTAAAAACATATCCGGAGAACTTCATGTCCAGCTCCATTCATTACTGCAATGTTGTCCGGAACTACAGCTGATGACCACCCGGTCGGTTTCTTCTTGTCTTGTCTCGCGAGACTGGAATTCTTGCGTGGCATCTCGGAAGATGTTGGCATCACTACTTCTTCCTGTTTTCGAGCAAGTGTCGCGAGAATTCATTCTGGATTACTTGTTACTGGTTGCTTTTCAAGGTTGATCATAGAGCTTTTGGGCCACCTGGCTTTCGAAAATCGGAATTATTAGGAGGTCGAAATATCAAGAAACTGATACAAAGGTAGATTAACTTGGAGGTTTCAAGTCCTCGTTATTCACTTTAGAAATTGAAAAGGCCACCATAAGCCTTTCAGTTTCAACCCCACCCACTCACTCTAACTTCTAGTTCCAGTTACTTGACTTCGATTCACTTCATCTCTCTGCCTTCTTACAATCTCTGCTTCTCTTCAGCTTCACCTTTACCTCTTCAAACGTCCGCTTACATCAACCTTGGAAGCAACCATACAATTTTGCGCTTGACCAAAACCTCATATTCTCATTTCCTTCACTCAGTCGTCAGGTCACGTCGCCAACGAGTATTTACTTCCACCTTCACTTTTGCCTTCAGTTTCAATTACGTTACACACCATCAAAACATCAACATGCCACCAGGAGCAATGGACATTCTTACCATCCCCCCGGGCATCAGCGCCCAAATTCTAATTGGAGATAAGGTCGCGAAAGAGCTCGAAGACCCTGACGATATTCAAGTCGAGCATCAAAACCCCAAGGCTGTCAAACACCAAACCAGCCATACTGTATCCAAGTACATCGAGTCTATCACCGACCAGACCTTCGCTGTTAAACTCTCCCTCGACCGACCGCATTCCGATAGCATGGACCCCAAAGTTCGCTTCTACATCAGCGTAGATGGAATACAGGCTTGGATTAGCACCGCTGCCAGGCCTAGAGTTAAGGAGAATGATGGCCATTGGGAAGACAAGGTGGAGGGTGTCAAAGAGGGAAAGGGTCATGGCTGCACAATCAGGAAGTTTCGGTTTGCGGAGATTAAAACCAGTGAGTTTTTGATTTCCTTCTCTATATTCGAAGGCTCGCCGCTATCTTCCCATTCCGCTCAAGTGCTAACAAAATGAAACTCCAGATAGCGACTCATTGGCACCTGCCAAAGTCAAGCGCCTAACCCAGCGCCTCTTGCCAGTTGGTACCATCGAGATCAAGGTCTACCGTGAGAACTACGGTAGGCAAGGGGGCGAGACACCCGGTACGACGAAGGGTTTCCACACGCAAGGCAGCGTGATTCCCGAGAAAGCTTTGAAGGGCAGCGATGCAAAAAGCCACAGCACCACGTAAGCCACTCCCTTCATTCTTCTCGAACAGATAACAACATAAGACTAACTGTCTTTGTTGGGCACAGGTTAGGAGAAGCGCTGAAGACCAAAAGAGGCGAAGTCTGGCGCACTGAGAAGAGAGATGGCGAAGATTACCCACTGTGCATCTTTCGCTTCTTCTACCGCGATGCCAAATCCCTCAAGCAGATGCACGTCATCCCCCGGACCCCCTCTCCCTCTCCCTCTCCTTAGCCATCCGCATCCCGCTCCTCCTCCCCCGACCAAGACAGCGTCCCCAGCGTCGACGACTACACTCCCGCCCAACAACGCCAGCTCCAACTCCTGCTCGCGAACTTCGCAAAGGCGAACAAGAGCTCAGCTCCTGGTAGTGGGAGAAAACGCAAAGCGACCAAGATCAAGAAAGAACACGTTGAGGAGAGGGGTCTGAGCGGTGGTAGTGGTAGTGGTAGGGCTGCGAAGAGGGCCAGGGGGAAGCAGGGGCCGGTTCATATTGATTTAACTGGTGATTCTGGGTCTGAGGCCGAGGACGAGAACGAGATGTTCGTTACGTAGAATTTTGGCCCTGGTGGTATCGGGCTGGAGGAGTGCGGTACGGGAGGCGCTGTGCTTGATGGGTCGGTAGACGGGGTGGGGGGAGTTGCTTGGAAGGAGACTTATAACTTATGATTTATGACTGCTCTATTTATTTTGGGGAGTTTAATGGTACTCGATGGGAGATATTAGCGATTTTTAATTGATGAAGTTACTATCTGGGTGAAGCTGCAATTGGAAAGGTGCATTTACCGAAGCCCGGGAGCGAGTGTAAGGACCTGTCTTTGCTGGAAGCATCTTGTGATCCTGCGGGGTCGGTGCTCTGTTCACGGAAGAGCAGTAGCCTGCTTTACTTCTCGCTGATAGTACAACGGTCTTTTATTCATGTTTTGCGATGTTTCGGATTTTCATTAGTTAATAGTTTGTCAAGTCTTGTTTCAAGGACACGTTCATGGTATTTCTTTTCTTTTTCTACCAAGTTGATTTGTATTAGGCGCTAATGTGGAATATGTACCTGAAATATCCCAGCATCCAGTGTATAGCCAACTACCATTCCCTCTCCAACCTTGCTGTGTGAATGAGCAATGCTCAGTCAGAAGTAAGTACTTTGTAGGATGCCACCAGTATCATCTCCTCGCGGTCGAAAGAAAAGGCAGCACTGAATTCTCAACATGTAAGACTAAGCAGGGTGTTGAAAGTCGAAATGAACATGATAAGGTCCCCTCACTCTAGTGGAATGGCTTCGGGCTCGTCTTCCGTCAAGTCGATGGTGACCTTGCCAAGCATCTTCTTGGGCTTCTTTCGCGGTGAGCCAGATTCCTTCTCGTCATCCAACTCGTGCTTGATGGTGGGAGCACTAGGGTCTTCGCGCTTCACAGGACTACCATTGCCAACGGCCTAAAGTAGATCTCGCGGTTAGAATGTCTTCTTGCGTGCCATAGCATAAACCCGCGATCAGGCGGTGAGAAGTAGGAGGAACTTACCACGAGACCTTGGAGGAACACCTCGAGCTGACTCTTCTGTGCTGGTGAGAGGTTATCGAGGCTGATAGAAGGTACGGGGGTTGCCTCTGCTGCTACAGCTTCCGGTGTTTGTGAGCCGGGAATGATGAGAGACTTCAGCGCTTCTAATATACGAATAATGGTCAGCATGATCTGATGATGGAGACAGGGTTTCCTGACCGATTGAGCGGTATTTATAGACGAATATCGCGATTGGGAAGTCATCGCCATCTAGATTCTTGGAGTCACTGTAAGAGCCTACTTTCGCTGGCTTTGCTTTTCCAAGACTAAGTAGCGTTTTGTGTTAGACAACTCTGACTCATGAGCTATTCAGCAAAGTTGTACTTACACGGTTCCATGGGACTGTGACTCTCCAATCAAAGCTTTCTGATGAAACTTTGAGGAATACTCCGCCTCCACATATTTGGTACCAGTCGGCTTCTTTGTTTTCTTGCCGACCGAGGAACGATAAATGCGTACTTCGATTTGTCCAACGGAAGCCATTTTTTTCTTGTGATCATCTATCTCTGCATTTTTTAGTTTCTCCGTGGCTGTATTGAATGTTAGAGGAGGGATACGTGTCCTAATTTTCTGCGAGGCTTACTAGTTTGAAGTCCTGCAAACACCATGGGCTTAACAGTGGTCCTTCGATTGTCATGTACCACCAAGCCATTCACCTCGGCAGTCCAAGCTTTTTGGTCAACACGAGCCTGGGACAAAAGAGCTTTAGACATTAGAAGTGATCGAATGTGTTGGTTGTCGACAGTTATCTTGAATGTAAGGCAGCGCGCGTCAAGCTTGTATGGCTCCTTCACGGAAAGTTTAACCTTGAACTCTTTGCCGGTAGTCGACTCCACAAACTTGGTGATCGTGCATTTGCTTTGATGCGAAACCACGGCAGGATCATCGTGCTTGATCTCGTCATTCTCGGTGTCGTATTCCGTCAAAGTCTCTCCGTCAACACACACGGTAATCTCAATCCCAACTAAGTCCGGGTGCATCATCTTGGCTGTTTGAGAAGAAGCCGTCAGCTTTGTGCAGTAGAAATGATGCTGCAGTCTTTGACTTCAGTTTCAAACACCTGAACAGGCAAGTTCAAAGGTGAATCGCAAGAAAGAGAAACATCAAGGAACATGTCGCCTGTTCTGTGTTTGGGAATGGAAATAATGAGGCTTACCAGGCTTGCTCGTCAACGGGGACTGAGGGAAGCAGAAGTCTGTCTTGTTCGCGGGAAGATGTGTTGATGGGATGGTGGTGTTGTTGTATGGAAGATAAGAAAGGTTCTCGTGGGGTCTAGAAAGAATTAGTAGTAGCTAGATTCAATATTGGAACTAGCAGTGAATATACTCCTTGCTGAAGTCAATCGTCTCGACCTGAGGTCTAGAGTCACATGATTTTCAACCGCGGACAATCACTTTCAGAATACTAGAGGGTTTCAGTTATTAAAGATGTCTAACAAACAAGGAGACGTTAAAGATAGAATCACTATCATCCTTATATCATATCTATCTCATTCACTAAAGCAGGAAGGGGAGGGTCACCAGTGGCTTTGCCGTCTCTCACTTGGGATAGCATCCATCACAACATCCACCACCACTTTAAAAAACAAAGGACTTCGATTCACTTTATTGCAAATTATACCATTACATTTCCCTGGCCATAGCCCTCGATCCCCTCTATTCTTATGATTCCGCAACCCGTAGCATTCTCTGAATTCCAATAACAGCCCCGTGCCTCTCCTTTGATTGCAATATTCGCCTCTCATGTAACAGCGAATCAATACTATCTAACAGCTGCTCCTTTTCAGCGTCGAATTTCACTTCCTCGTGGCCTTCACACCAAATATTTCGACCCGCTGGACCTGTGATCCTCCTCGGTCAAGTTTGTAATCCCCCACATATCATATAGTCATGGTACTTAGTTGCTCTCAAGCAAAGTCCCCCTACATCTCGATGTTTTGCTCTTCATTCCACATGTTACCGCTTGAATCTCCAATCATCATTCGAAGCATCGCCGACAATGTCTCATTCAAATTCCATCTCTCTTATTCTCTCTAATATTAAGATACGATTATCCGTCATCTCTTCTCCTCGTAGAAGCCAAACGTCAGATCATAGAATATCCTCATTCCCCGTTCTCAGTCACGAACTTTCCAGCTGAGAAGTATTCTCCAACCACCAGTTCTTGGAAAGCATCTCGTGTCCATCAACCCATTCCTGGAATACTTTGAGGCGTGGCATGAAGCAATTGATAGCCAGCAGTTCTCTCCACGACGCTTCTTTCTCAAAACCCTTCCGGATTTCATTTCCATTTCCACTTTGATTTCTCTGCCATGAAATGGCAATAGGGTGGGGTTGGAGATAGTTTGGGAGAATGGATTTTAATATGGGATTTTTCATAGTTGGCCAACCGCCAGAAAGGATGAATAATTGCTTTTGCTGCATATGTGGGCTTCCAAGGATAGCCGAGGGCCTGATTTTGTTGACTTGTTTGGCTGCTACGAGGGGATTCCTTCAAGGGATGAGACCAAGAATATGGTTTAGAATGCCAAAGATTTGGGGAACTGATTTTGTGGCAGCCCATGGTTGATTGGAAAAATGTCGTGGGTCAAGTGAGGGGATCGCTTGTTTACTGTACCAGATGGCATATGCAATGGAGACTCATCAAAGATGCAGCTACGAGAAAAGTCATTCAATACACCCCACGCTCAAACCCTCGTCCTCAAATTAAACAGCACGATCAGCTTTCAAACATCAAATAACTAGCTGCTGTTCACTGAATATTCAAACTTCTCTTCTCATCAGACCAAAAGACCGACGAAGTACTAAGTAGCAAAGCCAACCACACGTACAAGTCAACGCGAACCAAATACTTTTGGATCCCATTACCAAACACAGAGCCCCGAAAACCACAGCTCCATAACATGACTCGCAAGCCGCGAATCATAGCGGGAAGGCGGCGGCACGTAGCGGGGTGGCCTGCAGCTGGATATGCAGGTGTGTTGAAAAAATAGACTAAATAGTCCGCTATGCAGTACAAGCGCGTCTTGAAGATGGGATTCCATGGGGCTTGTGTGCTGTTTTGGAGAGAATAACGATTTAGGTGCGTTGAAGTGGCGGTGTGGAGAGCTGTGCAGGATTGCAAGAATGGGGGAGATTTGAGTTGCGCTTTTGGGGGGATAGATTATGAAACATGTGAAAGGGAGAGTAGCAACCATGGAAGAATGATGTTGTTTCTTGTATTTTTTTAATAAGGAGTTGACAGATTGAAAGTATGGTAGGAGTTTATGGACGGGAACATACCAGTATGGCCGACAAATAGGATTGCGGATGTTGTAATTTGTGTCGAGGTCAAGTGAGTACATAACTGAAACATATTGAACTGTTTATTGTAGACCAGATTCATCTCTTGATGGCCTATCGCATAAACTTATTCGTGCAATGAGACATTGTGAACAAGTTGGGTCTGGGCGCCAGATCTCCAGAAAGACATTCATCTCAAGTCTTGTCCGGAGACTAGCGCCTGCCGGACAAGCGGCTGCAAATTTTCACCATAAGTAGAGCGATAAAGAAGTGTTTGGTATGGCAGGTTGAAACTTGAAAGGATGCTTTATAACTACTTTAGTGAAGAATGAAAGTAAGTTTTGTAATCGGCGATAGGGCTTACATGCCATTTGAACATATGTGAAATGATCGTTACAACTTTTGAGCTGTCCGCAGCTCATGAGTAAAGGAGCAAAGCCAGGTCGTTGGAAATTCCATCTTCCTTTTCTTCACTTGACGCCAGCGTATCCATCTATCAGACTCATACGTGTTCCCTCCCCCCTTGAGACGAAATTTGATGACGCGGCACCGAGCACACTGAAATCCAATCATCCATCCAATTCCCCAGCTGAAGATCCATCGAGGGCACCGAGCAATCACTCGGCGAGGACTTCCTCGCTCCAGTCCCCCTTGCCGTCACCATCCTTGCCGAAATGAACGGGGCCCAGTTTCAAGAATCTACGTCTCTGGGTGGGACTTCCAGATACACTCTCATCACTCCCCGAACTGGAACTGCGTCTGATCTTCACATCCAACACTTCAGGGATGGTCGGAGAAGCCTCTGCGCCTGCGTTCTCAGGCGCCAGGGCAGGGAGTAGAGTCGTAGTTGGTTGTGGCAACTTTGATCTGGGAGATGAAGGATAGGTTGCGCTCGTTGTTGGAGCCAGGGATAGAAAGCTGGTGAGCTGAGGGAGAAGAGCAGCCTTGGACGTGGGTCTTAAGCTCTCCGGGCCGCCAAATGCGCCGGCTGAAACTTCTTCGCGCGATAGAGTGGATGATGAGGATGCCATTTTGGGTTGGAAGGAAGGATTTAGATATGTAGGGCTGAAAGTAGAAGGACGAGGCGGAAGTACGAGTGTTGTTGCTAACTTGTTGGATGATTACTGTTGCACTCGGTGTTGCGCTCGGGTTGGTATATATGCCTGGAGGATGGGACAATGAGAGAGTTGAAGGTCGCAGAAGCGGTCGCAGGAGGCTTAGATTGTCTTTTTGAAAATAAGTGGAACTTAGAAAGAGGAAAATTATTTCAAGTGATAGGCAAGCCTTTATGATATTATATTGGACGAGAGAGGTGGTTGGGTGGATTACTGTGGTGTAACTAGCAAGCAGTACGTGGGATAGCGCCCAAGATTATGCAAACGTGCGTGATGTATTGGTGGGCGGCGACGGTCCCATAAGCAATGAATTCGTAATCGCAATTGGGAATGTCAGAAGGAACATCAAAGAAGAAATAAGCAGAACGAACATACGATGTTGATATAACAGTGAGAATGACGACCGTGAAGCTAGATTCCCAATGGGGAAATGGAAGAACAACACGTGAATATCAATAGCCCTGGTAAAGGTGAAGCTCAGAGTCCGAGGGAGGTCTCAGACGTCTCCTGATTGGTGTAAATTCTACGACAAGAATATAAGCCGGAAGCAGATCAGATGGCGAACCTACTGAGACTGATACTGAGCACATCGAGTCCCAGGCTGTGGCCTACTTGAACCTCCCCCGCAGCTGCCCACTAGCCGCAACAGCAATCGTCTACCCTTTGACAACCCCTCAACCAAGCGAAGACTACTGATTATTGACGTGGAATCAAAAGACCCAGGCCTTTAAATATCGGTATAAAATGTGCTGTGATTCACGATCGCTTCATCATATTATGCGGGGAGCAGCAGCATTGCAAACGGCCTGACTCGGGCAATGCCGAAGACTTCCCCGGGTCGATCAGTCCACTGAAAACACCACAGTTTTCACCGTCACGCTCAAAGCCAGTATATCGCGAGGCCAATTGTCAACTATATTGCTCGTAGTTCTGTATGCATGTTATTTCGTGGGGTAATTGAGGAGAACACTATCTCCTAGTCTTCCCGAGAGCCGCCCATGACGGCGCTAACCGGGGAGATCCAGATAGCATCGATACCGAGTAGGCCTAATACCGAGGTTGTTGATTCCGATCTGAATTGGCAGTGACGAATTTGATATCCTTATGCTATGGCAGAATTGGGAGTGAGAGGTTGAGATATCATTTCGAGAAGCTGACATATGCAGAGGTAATGTGAGCCAGAATGTAATATGTATCACATGTTCTGCGTGATTCAAGCTTCAAAACCAAAGACGCATTCTCGAATGAAGACCCGACTGTTTGTACTAGGCCGAGACGTAAGGACTGCAGACTCTACCAGAGAGGGTCAGGCAACTCTCAATGCTTCAAAAAAGTGGTCTCTGAGAAACGACGAGACTTGCTCACGTGATTCATATCGACTACTTCTTCTGCGGCTGAGGCGGTAGAGTCATCTCGTTCCTGAGGCCGAGTGCGAGTGTCAGAAGTTGGTATGGATGATTTGATTGCATCAGATTGCGCACGACCTGCATGAGATCTCAGTCAGCGGACTTGGAACGGCCCATCGATTTGTAACTTCCCTGTACTCGGATCCTAAAGGAGTACGATGCCTTGCCATTTCTCACCCTCTCTCAGAAAGGCTAATCATTTGCAGGCAGGGGCGTAGCTAATGGGTTGCTTGATAACTGCATTTGACCAAGTCCGCTGCAGTCAAAAGCGGAATATGCAGCTCATTATGCGCACCAGTGGCTTGCTCGCGAGGTGTGTGTAGTGAACTGGGGACAGTAAGGTCGAAGTTGTTCCTTTTCTCGTGTTGCGAGCCCATGGGCTGTGAAATATGACTTTCACCGGTTTTGAGGCGGCGTATTTGAGATCTTGCTGTAGTCGTTCAACCGGTGGTGGCCTACCTACGTCTTAGGCCGTCAGATCCGTAGTCCGGGACAGGAGACCTGACCGGGCAGGTGTTCGAGAAAGGTCGATAATGTATTTCAGCCTAACCGGCATTCATTATTGACTCTCGCTGTGTCGCCATATTCTCTGCGTTCCTCCTTGACGCGTGTTGCTTCAAAGAAGACGGACGTTTTGCGTTACTCTCTTGTCGGAGATCGCAAGATGGCGCTTAATCCGAGGCAGCGATTGGGCAAACGACTTAGTCTGGGCCGCCGGATAGGCTTGTTTCCAATCGCGTTCTCTTATCGATAGCATATCCCATTTAACGGCATCAAAAAAGTGTGGCCTTGGCCTTCTCGAGGTTCTATAACTTGATTGGGGATTTCGCTTTTTCTGTGTTGGCGTTGGCATACTGCATTTGGATTTCCTCACTCTAGATGCTGCAGCTGACAGATTGCAGCTACCCGTGGTGACGTCGGGGCCCTGCAGATGGAGGTCTTGTGCTTCCTTGAGGAAGGGGGGATTTTTTGTTTAATTGTTCGAGCTTTTGTGAAATATCAAGTTTCAAGAGAGGAGATGCCCGGACCCCTGAAAACACATGGCATGTAAATGTAGCAAGGCGGCAGAGCGGGCCACCCTTCTTCGACGACTTCGTCGCGAACAAAATCCCAAGTAAGAAGGCCCGAAGAATGTAATGTGGGAATTTTATCCTTCCTGGAAATCTCGAGGTTGAAAATATACGGTTATTGACCAGCTTGATATGTATTGAAAATACACTATAAGTGGAAAGCCAGAAAGTTGACATAGCACCATCTCTGAATCTTGAATGAGAGGCGAAGCTTCAGATTGCCCATGCGTCGGTTTTTTCTCGTCTGCAAGGATAACCTCCTCCCTGAGTAGAGATCCCTTTGTGGTCTGTCTATCCGAATCGTTGAATATTAGAATCCGAGCAATACTATGAGGTATAGCCAATTAGCAGGGGAGGTACTCGGCATGTGTGCTACCAATATAGAATTCACAGGGGGAGAGAAAAGGGGAAGTTGCCTTGCCCTGAAGAAATAATTAAAGTGCGCCTTTATAGGGGCATGAATCTGTATGCCCCTTATTAGAGTGACTGGATTGTAGTATAATGGAAGTCGAGAAATCCTAAAACCACCAATGTCCAATCAAAGTGGTATTGCACAATAACAGATCACGCAGATTAAACTCCGGCCAGCTGCTGATACCGAGTGCTCCTTCAAAGTTGTAAGGCAGAGTGCACAAGCGGAAAAGCCGTTGGCGATAGGCCTTCACGGCCGCCAACAAGGCCGGCAGTCGACGTTGTGCCCCACGGCTGCTGCACGCCCTTTTTCAACGTCGCTGATCGAGAGGGCTCAGCAGCTTATGGGATCTGCGGATTTACGACACCAAATTCGGCCACCATTATGATTGCTCCAGTGGACCTCGCGGCTTCGAGAAACCGCAGTGAAACTGGCGCGGCGTAGACGGTACGGAATAATAAGTCGCCCTAAAATGATGTTCTCGAGGGCAAGGATGGGCACATGGCACCCCCGTAATTATCAATGCTGTCATACCGCGCTCAAATCAGACTGTCACCGTTCATTGGCTCAATGCCGACCCTCTCGCAGCTATCCACCGAACCCTGTGATGGGACCAGAAGCTAATGTTCAAGCGGACAGTCTACCTCAAGCGCAGGCCATAGCGTGTGTTTGCGCAAATGGAAATTTGGAAAGTGGATCATTTCGCTGACCTCCTTCGCAGGCCAATCTGAGAGTGTCCATATGAGTTTCGTAGTGGGACCCTTGCAAAACTTGTCAAGGCTTGGCTTGGTAAATTTCCTGTGTCCCTTCTCTAATAATCCTACTATCCTCATTTTCAGCCAAGTGGGCGCGGGACTGTTGGTAGACAGCCTAGCCTAGCATGACTTTGAACTCCTATGGCTGCAATAAGATCCAACTTCAGCTCAGATAGCAAACGACCAACACAAGCACTTCCACAGGTGCAAACAACTGTGACCAACTTGACTGAATGGGCCGAACCGTATACTCGGTACTGATACACGAGTATAAAGCATCTTGCCGTCGCTGCTGAATCTTGGAAGTTCGAAAACTCAAGCTGCATTCATCGTCTCCATAGCACCATAGCTTTCACAACTACACTTCAACTTGGCCTTTTGAGATTTTTGATCTTCAGACCTGTCATATCACCCCTCTCACGTAAGTCACGGCTAATACTAGAGGAGATGCATTTAATACTTCCAGCTGGGCTTTGCTTAATAACATGTCGTCTTCATAGTTCCAAAACACGCCCAAGCACCATATTCACCATGTGCAAGGAGTACATCGACCACTACACTTATTGCGGCCATGACATAGTGTCTCAACTCGTGGTCTGTTCAAAGGCCAAAGGAAGGAACCTTGACCGATGCGAAAGGGTCGACCCCCCAGTGGTCCAGACCATTATTGGATATTGTCCCCACGAAAATGGTATGTCCAATAAATCAATCTGTATGTGGCGAGATAGTAACCATGACTAGAAGCTTGATGGTCTCGGGAGGATCATTTGTCGATACGTGCGTGATGGGTGGCCTAGCACGAGGTGGTCTTTTGCGCTTTTGGGGAGTTGTAATTGTTGAAACCTTTCCCGGACCGGCATATGTTGGTGGCTTCTCTGTCGGACCATTCGTCTTTTCTTTGAAGTATGGTGGGGATATAGCTCGTTTTGGTGGGTTTCATTAGTCAGATGATAGGTTCGAAGCAGGTGATGGCGAAGGCGTATGCTCTGGTTAGCATGTGGTCCTTGGAATCAGTCAGAATGTCAATACCTATTACGGCGAAACCTTCCGAGTTATACTGTGACGAAACTTACAACCGCGCCTAATTGCTACCTCCCCCGGAGTTACATGATAATTGTGGGCGCTTGTCCGCACTTTTGGGACCACACTCAATCCCGTGCTGAGATTCCACCCACAGGTTTTTCGATATCTGGCAAGGATAGCCAGGCAAATTCGTTATGATCAACTGATCGATAGGTAGAAAGCAGCGATGGCTTGCATATTCCCCCGCGTCAGTCGCCCCCGCCGTTGATGCGCAGCGCGGCACTGCCTTTCGACCGAGTCGCGGCTAATAATGATAATATCAAAGTGTGATTCCAACGACAGCGTCCCCTGCTGGACACTCCTATAAGGATATACAACACCCCCAAAGAGCAGCTATCATGATGGAATGCCGGGGGTTGCCATCTTGCTGCATACCTAACTCTCATGTGATAACAGGTGGGGTTCTGTTGGGTTTGATGGTGGCTAGTGTCAAGTCGAAGAAGGAACCATCTCCCTGCTTGTGTTTCCATTGTCGGCGAAGTTCGTATATGGAGTTCCCTCCACGGAAGGGCCGAGAGCATGAATAGAGTGATGTCATGTCATGGGCACGCTTTGCACGGCAAGAATGATGTCCTAAGCGGCATTAGTCTTTCAAGGAGAAATGAACACTCGTTGCGCGTTCTCTCCCCTTTCGAAGAACTGGAGAAATTGTAAGGCTGAAAGGGGGCTACGATGAGCTAGAGTGCGGAAAAACAACATTGATCGATCGACGCGAAGGCAACAGCGATAGATCAACAGCGATAAATCCGAAATTCTGGGGGAATGAAAAGGACGTCGAGACAGACTCAAGCACGGCGGCTGATTTACGGCTGCAGCCTACTCCCGAAGAGTGGACCGGTCCGCACCTTCTTAGAGATCAACTCATTCAAACCCAGGAGGCCACTGAACAGCTAGAACCCCCTGGCCTGGCCATAAACAGGGCTGTTCGCGGCTGCACAAACCCCTGCACAAGGGACAGCAGAAGCGCAGAAGCGGCGAAATGTACGCTCATCTCGCAGAAATGGTAAATGACAGGGCTGAAGCCAGACGCCCCTCACGCCCCTCACGCCGCGGGCGCTTATTTTGTGTAATACGACTGGTAGAACACAGACTATTAGCCCCATAGAGGTCGGGCTTTGAACCGTCGATCGAGCAGGAATTCCTGGAACCCAACGGTCGGTATTTGAAAGGCCAGGCAAGGGGGGAAGTAGAGGCTGGGTACTTCTGCGGACGATAGTTTCCCGATCTGAATCATTGATGGCATCCACACTACCTCCGTACTCGCAAGCTGGATGTGCGGACACACTCGTCCCGCAGTGAAGGAGGCGTCTCAAACAGTATACTCGGTACACCCAACCCTCATTGCTCGATGTGATGACAGATCATGGTGGTCGAGGTCATGGACATCGACGTCTGAAGTTGAGGAGGTTGGCGGATCAGGTCTCCGCTTAAACAGAGGTATGAGTACAGTACCTTTACATGCCGCTTTAAACGCTGGTAACCGATACTTGCTATTTGGCGTCAAGGCGGCACTCGCTTGTCCAAACCCATGATTTTCACACAGAACTTAACAACTTCTACGACCACGTCGACAGTCCTCCGAATAAGAGTAATCATCGTTCGTCTCGATCCCCATACCTAGAATAAAACAGATATGAGCACCAGATTTCCGGATGATGTGCTGAAAACTTGAACAGCCGTCAGGTGACTCTCAACGCCCCCCATCGATTTATATTCAATGCTAATGATGTGAAGAGGAACGAAAGAGGAGAAGAAGCTGAAAATGTCCATCGATTTGAACTGGGAGACTCTGACCTCGGGACCCGATGGCATCGCATTGGCTGAGAAGATCCGAGATTTTATTGATGGGAAATTCCAGACGATAACACTTCCACGGTTCATCAAAAGTGTGAATGTTCACAATTTCGAATTTGGGAGTATTCCTCCCGAGATTGAGTTGAAGGACCTATGTGATCCTCTTCCAGAATTCTATGAGGAGACCGAAGACAACTACGGCAATGATGGCGAGGACGAAGATGAAGAAGAGGGATGGAGTGTAAAGAGCGAACAGCATGAGACGTTGCGAGAGAGGCGAAGGTTGGACCGGGCTGAGAGAACGAACGGAACCGCACAAGCCACACAGCTTCCACCTTACATCAACACACGGTTGTCAGGAGTAAGATCCACACATACACCGGGGGACTTGGGAAGTCCATTTCTCGGTGTTAGCACACCAGGGATACCAGGGGGCACGTCAAACCTGGGTTACTTTCATTCGCATCTTACCTCGGGGCTTTCAGGAGCTCACACGCCTCTCGCCGCTGTCGCAGGTGCTCATCTACCAAATGGCTGGCCGGATTACTCGAGTCTACCATTGAACGGAAGAGGCCACCATCAGACTCCCAGCGGAAGCTCGCTCTCTCCTCCACCTACCGCAGACTCAAATCAACCGATGTTGCGTGAACGTGCCAGTGTTTCTACATTGGCTCCATCAACCTCTACGACTAGACCTCAGACTCGAGAAGGTCTGCTGGAGGAGACAGTCGAAGAAGAACCAATCTCACCTCCACGACGATTCCGAGAACCAAGAGTTGAGGATCTGCAGACAGTTTTTCGCGTACGGTATGCAGGTGATGTGAGGCTGTCGCTGACGGCTGAGATTCTACTAGATTACCCTATGCCAAGTTTTGTAGGCATTCCGGTGAAGCTGAATATTACTGGACTATCATTTGATGGCGTAGCAGTCTTGGCACATATTCGAAAACGAGCACATTTTTGCTTTCTGTCACCGGAAGATGCATGTGCTGCTATTGGAGCAGATGAGGATGATCAAGCCCAGGCTGGTGGTATGAAGATGGGCGGGCTTTTACATGAGATCAAAGTAGAAAGCGAAATAGGACAGAGAGAGAATGGGAAGCAGGTTCTGAAAAACGTGGGCAAGGTTGAGAAATTCGTCTTAGAACAGGTCAGACGGATTTTTGAGGATGAATTTGTATATCCTAGTTTCTGGACCTTCTTAGTATGAGGCTATTTACCACCCAGCAGCTGTTGGCCGGATGTGGTATCTCTGCGCTACATGGACTTAAGATAGGAAGCCGGTGGTGAGGTAGTGTAGCAGCAGTGAGAGCCGTGCTGGGTCATCTGCTTTTAACGCATTTTTGGGCGACAGCTCTCTTCTGAGGACTTGAAATCCCTTCCCTTCCTCACGCTATGCTCCGAGTCTATTATGAAGAGGCCATATACTTCATGGATCTCCTCACTTCAACGTCGCCTTGAATCCCTGGTACGCTGAATTCATATCAAGCTCCAACTCCCTCGCTTGATCTTCACTGACTTCTTCCGTCGCCTTCATCTGATTTAAAGTTATTAACCACTGCACAATCTTGGCCCTCGCTTCAAAATCCCTATCCGTAACCTTATTGACACTTGTTATTACATCTGAAAGCAGCGGATGCAGTTGATCTTTCGCCAGTAAGCCAAGTTTAAGTGCATCGAGGAACGTAATAAAGTCTTGCGTAGCTTCGAGAATCAACGTTCCGTTCGTCCCATTGCTGCTCGTTGTCGTGGCATTGTGAGAGGGTGCTGTTACTGTGCTTGGCATCCCAGTTCGTATCCGTTCTGTCGCTCGTGGTACTTCCATCTGTGAAAATCAGACATGCCACTCAGTTTCATTCAGGTATAGGGATACATACATCCCATTCATTCTTGAAGGTATCCAAATCCACAAACTCCCTGGCCACAGCTTCATCCGTCAATATAGCCTTGTACTGTTTCAATAGCCTATCACATATCTCCGTGTAATCTGATTCGGAAATGGCGTCCTTGAGAAACGCTTTCTCGAGTTCGTCTAGGGTAATAATAATGCTAAACACTTCCGCAAGAGAATCCTGGAGATCTCGTTCTGCTCGTGTCTCCGAGAGTTTGACTTCCTGTAGGACATCCATGTCAGCCTTGTTGGAGGGGTATATATAGGGAAGGCTAGGTACCTCGTCGAGATTTATGGTTGCTGAGAGGGTGGTATTCGGGATGTAACTATGTGGCGTAGGGGCATACGCCTGGCGATTTTGGTACATTTTGCTTGGTCCTGTATTACCCAGGTAGGTACTGTTGGACGTGATTGTTTTGCTTTGATGCCTCGAGCAGCTGGTGGAGTAGCTGTGGCAGAATAATGCCACACCGCCAAGGATTTTCTCCGAAAAGGGGATAGCTCCTCAAAATTTCCTTATGGAAAAAATGTTCAGGCTTGAATTGATAATTATCGCGGTTTTACCAATCGCACAATTTACACAATATCACAATGGCAAAGAGTACGAAGAAATCAACTCGTAAATTCGAGAAAAATCATCTCAAGGACGTTCTCGAGAAACGGAAAGCCGGTGCAAAGATCAAGCAGCGCCAGCAAGTCAAGGCCAAACGACAAGCACGAAATGCGAAAGATGCAGAGTTCTTGGGCGGAAAAGATGGAGAAGAGGAGTCTAAGACGAACGGATCCGCCAAGGAGGACCCATTTGGAAAGATGAATGTAGACGATTTTTTCCAAGGTGGCTTTGATATTCCGGAAAAGCCTGCCAAAAAGTCGAAATCGAAATCAGTACCAGAAAAACTTGGCAAGAGGAAACGGCCAGAGCCTGCCGAGGAAGACGATGATAATTCCTCGGAAGCTTCGATTGAGGAGGCGCCGGTTTTGAGTGATAGCGAGCCTGAGAGCGGTGCCGAAGATGAGACTGGCATGAGCAAAGGAGCTATGGATGCTTTGGCGGAGAAGGATCCTGATTTCTACAAGTTCTTGAAGGAGAATGACCCCGAAGCCTTGGAATTCGACGAAGATGCGGATCTAGCAGAGGTTGACGAGTTGAGCGGTGAGGAGGAAGAGGCGCCGAAAAAGAAGAAGCAAAAGAAGTCCAAGAAAGCCCAAGCTAAGGAAGATTCCGAGGAGGAGGAGGAGGAAGAAGAGGTCGAGGATTTAGCAGAGGTCTCGAAAGAGATGGTCAAGAAATGGACGAAGGCCATGAAGGAACAGCACTCTCTACGTGCTATGCGCCAAGTAGTCCTTGCATTCAGAGCAGCGGCACATGTCAACGAAGACGAGGGGAAGGAATATAAGTACACGATCTCGAATCCAGAGGTCTATCACGAACTCCTCATCTCCACCCTCAAACACGTTCCGGAAGTCCTCAACCACCACCTTCCCGTTAAGGAGAATGCCGCTGGCAAAGTCCGAGTGTCAACTGATTCGAAGAAGTTTAAGACTCTTACACCACTACTAAAATCGCACACTTCATCCGTACAACATCTCCTCACTACACTCTCAGACGCATCCACCCTCAAACTTACTCTTTCTTCAATCTCACCACTCCTACCATACCTGTTGTCTTTCAAGAAGGTCCTAAAAAACATTGTCAAGACCGTTGTGGATATTTGGTCAGATGCTTCAAGCAGCGAGGCAACACGGATCACAGCATTCCTCATACTTCGGAGATTAACAGTGATTGGAGACCCTGGATTAAGAGAAGCTGTTTTGAAGACTGTTTATCAAGGACTGATCAAGGGCAGCCGAACCACGTCAATCCACACGATCCAGGGTATTAACCTTATGAAGAATTCTGCAGCTGAGCTTTGGGGTATCGACCAAGAAGTTGGCTATGCTACCGGCTTCACGTTTATACGCCAATTAGCCATTCATTTGAGAAGCAGCATCACGAACAATCAGAAAGAGAGCTACAAGGCTGTCTACAACTGGCAATATGTACACTCCTTAGATTTCTGGTCTTGTGTTCTAGCAGAGCATTGCAGTCCTCTCAAGGAGGCAGAGAATGGGAAAGAATCGCAATTGCGACTGCTCATCTACCCTACTGTACAAGTTACCCTCGGAGCCATGCGACTGATTCCAACCGCAACTTACTTTCCCCTCCGCTTCCAATTAATGCGATCACTACTCCGCCTTTCTCGAGCTACCGGCACATACATTCCTTTGGCGTCAGCGCTCCTCGAGGTGCTCAACTCAGCCGAGATGAAGAAGCCCCCAAAGCCCAGCACGCTGAAGAGCCTCGACTTCGCATCCAGCTACAAAGCGCAGAAATCGTATCTCAGAACAAGAGTATATCAAGATGGTGTTGGTGAGCAGGTTGCAGAGCTGCTGTCCGAGTTCTTCGTCTTATGGTCAACGAATATAGCATTCCCAGAATTGGCATTGCCCGTAATCGTCATGTTGAAGCGATGGCTGAAGGAAGTGTCAAACAAGACTTCAGGTAATAAGAATAGCAAAGTGAACTCAAGCTTCGTGCTTCTGATTCAGAAATTGGAGGCCAATAGCAAGTGGATTGAAGAGGGGAGAGCTAAGGTTGACTTTGCGCCCAATAACAGGGCAGGTGTAGAAGGCTTCTTGAAGGGATTCGAGTGGGAGAAGACACCGCTTGGCGCTTTTGTTGTCGGACAGAGGAAGCAACGAGATGAGAAAGCCAAGCTTCTCGAGGAAGGCAGGAGAGAAGAAGAGCGAAAGAGGAAGCTGGACAGAGAGAAGGAGAAAGCTGTGGGTAGTGATAGCGATGAGGATATGGAGGATCCTGAAGATGACGACTCAGTCGACGACGACGATGAAGAGGGTATCGAGTAAGAGTTATTCTTCGGTGGAGTTAATGGCGTATATGCGGACTGTTCGATTTCTATCGCTTCACGGCCGACCTTCATACATGTATACCATCAAGCGGCAACCAAAAGTTACACAGAAGTCCATTATGCGAGCGCGGTAAATGAATGCAATGTTATTTGATTAAAAGCCATACTTTCCTCGAGTGAGGCTGTTTCTTTCAAAGGAGCACTCTTTCTGCCCCTTCCTTGACCTTCAAAATCTCGGAATGCACATCAAAGCTCCACCTCACCAGTCATTTATGGTGCCAATGATCTCACTCACGTGACTCGGTGCTCTTAGCTGTCTCGAGACTCGCCATACAATAGCAAAGAGCTTGATAAAGTTCAAGTCTAAACTCACCTTGCTAGTGGAAGAGGTTAGAGGCTCAGCTCCAGTATATCTACCTGGAGGTGATTCGGCGGGAGGTCTAAGAGCCAATGAGTATTTAGCGATCCGAGCGTGGCAAGTTCATTGGCTATTGTATAGTAAGCGAATATCACAGATCAGCCCCTTTCCTGACATCTTACTTTCAACCTCAGGACGATCCGTTTCACCCACATGCTGAACACATTCTCCATGAAACCAATCAGAGCTTTCAATTGAAGCAGAGCCAGTCTAGCTCGTCATTTTAAGCAGCAACACGCGACTAGCTCGCGAAAGGACTCTGGGCTAAGTGCCGCAGTACAGGTTGCGTATCCCGACACAGACATGTGTAGTCATGATAGGTACAAATGCTACATATTCCTCAGATCTGAGTCGGATTGTCGATCAGGTGGCATGAGAAGTTACGCTCCGAGAACGGTATGTATCCCTCTTACCCATCCCCCCAATGTTTTTCTTTTCTTTTCTCAAACCATCAACCCTCAATTGATTGCGAGTATCAATCATGGCTTCTTTTATCCCTAGAACCCTACCAATGGATCTTCACGCCAAGTTCTATCTTGTTGGGGCAACATTATTTCTTCTCGTTGGCATTATCCTCACTCTAACTCTTCGTCCCTCATCAAAAGGAAACGAAGAAAGTCCAAGCGCCTTCGAGTCTTTTTTGCGTTTCTTCTATGCATCGTTCCTGAAACCCCACAATGGTGATGGCACTGGGAATGGGCAGCAGGATGCTTTGGAGAGCTTCTACAAAGCACAGGCCGGGGTGTATGATACGACCAGAAAGCGCCTGTTACGTGGTCGAGAAGATATGCTTGGACTCGCAGCTGCTCAGCTCGTGCACAAATCTGACACAGAGGGGACACATGATGTCAAGCGTATCTGGGTCGATGTAAGTGTTCCGGTAATTACTATATTTCGGGGTTGATATATGCTTTGTAGATTGGCGGTGGAACTGGCTGGAACATCGAAGCCATGTCTGAATTTGTCTCGGTTCCAGAATTCTTCTCGAGTGTTTACCTTGTCGACTTCTCTCCCTCCCTATGTGAAGTAGCTCGGAAACGCTTTGCACGTTTGGGTTGGAAGAATGTCAAGGTTGTCTGCCAGGATGCGAGAACCTTTCGTCTTGAGGATCATGAAGATAATACTCCTGACGCTGTTACTTTCCGTCGCTCCTCAGCCTCGAATTATTATGCAGAAGATGGCCCAAATGTCGGTGGTGCAGACCTCATCACGCTGTCTTACAGCTTGTCGATGATTGTAAGCGACATATCTACTCCTGAGACTTTAGCTAATCATTACAGCCCGACTTCTACTCTGTCATTGACTCATTGAGCAGTCTTCTTGCACCTTCTGGCATAATAGGTGTCATTGACTTCTATGTACAGTCAATCGTCGATTTGAGCTGTAGAAATTACACCGGTGGAGCCATCAACCGCCATGTGAACTGGTTTGGTCGACTTTTCTGGCGTGCGTGGTTTGACGTTGACCGCGTCGGTCTGGAGCCTGGTCGTAGAGATTACCTCGAGTACCGATTCGGGACCATCCTAGGCGCAGACTCTCGCAATTATCTCCTAGGATCGATTCCATACTACATGTGGCTCGGTTGCTCGAAGAAACCAACTTCTCTCAACACGCCAAACTATCCCCATGAAATTGTGGACCGCTTAGACGCCGCAGTTACGGAATCTCCTTATCTGTCACCGGTAAACCATACGCAGGCCCTCTCTCGTACTGTTGAAAGCTCGACCCCGCCGGAACTTCGATCAAAGGCTTTCGATGCTGCCATCATCAACCTTTCAGCCAACCTACCACTTCCGTCGTTCTTCTACCAAAATCACCACTGGAGAATTCATTACGACGACCAGTTGAAAAAGCACACTCAGTTCAAGCACGAGTATATCTACGCATTTACCTGGGAAGACTCACGTGTTGACAACCGCCTTCTCAAGCTTGGCTCAGAAGATGTCGTCCTTGCCATCACATCCGCCGGCGACAACATCCTATCCTACGCGCTCTCCTCACCCGCTCGCATCCACGCGGTAGATATGAACCCCAACCAAAACCATCTCTTGGAGCTCAAAGTCGCAGCATACTCTGCCCTCCCCTATGCCGACTTCTGGAAGCTCTTCGGAGAAGGAAGACACGCGGACTTCCGCTCGCTGCTGATATCTCGCCTGTCGCCGCACATGTCTTCGCGCGCATTCCAGTACTGGCTCAATAATACCCACGTGTTCATGTCCAGCCGTGGAAAGGGTCTGTACGAGACAGGTGGCTCGAGGCATGCAATCCGCATCATCCGCCTGCTCGCCCGAACTCTCGGGTTCAGAACTCAGATCAAAGCCCTCCTCTCAGCCAAGACCCTAAATGAACAGCGCGAGATCTGGGCCAAGGATATCCGCCCAATACTCATGTCACGACTACTCAACTACCTTCTCGTCTCGCAAGAAAAGTTCCTCTGGGCTGCATTAGGAGTTCCCCCCAACCAACTCGCAATGATCGAAGCCGACCACCTCCACCCAGCCCCTGAATCCACACCATCCCCATCCTCATCCCCTCCCCTCAGCCATTCCCAGAAAAAACCCAACTCCACCCGCGGCCAAGCCGTCTGGGAATACATGGCCCAAACCCTCGACCCCGTCATCGACTCCTCCCTCCTCGGCACCGACAACCCTTACTACCTCATCTGCCTCCACGGCTCCTACACGCCACGCTGCCACCCGGACTACCTATCCCCGCAATCCCACCACAAGCTCTCCCGCACCCCCGCCTTCGACGGGCTGCGCATCCACACCGACTCCATCAACGACGTCGTCAGCCGCCTCGCGCCCAATACCCTAACCGTCGCCGTGCTGATGGACAGCATGGACTGGCTGCACCCGTGCGACGAAGACCCATCCTCCTCCTCCTCCGCTAACACGCAAATTACACAGCTGAACCGCGCGCTGAAAATCGGTGGCAGGGTGCTATTACGCTCCGCGGCCCTGGTCCCGTGGTACGTGCCTGTGTTTGAGGGGCTGGGGTTCGGGGCCAAGAGAGTCGGGGCTCGGATCAAGGGGTCGTGTATTGATCGGTTCGTTTGTCTTGCCTTCTTCCTTCTCCGCTCTTGTGTTATAGATGGCGCAGCTAATGAAGGGTCGAGGCAGAGTCAATATGTATGCGTCGTGCTACGTTCTTACGAAGATCCGAAACCTGCCTGCGGTTGACTCGAATACCCGTGCCCGTGGTGGATCTGTTGATCTTGAGGATTTTGAGATATGAGGTTTTGGGTGAGCTGTTTGGGTATGGTGTGAGGTGGATGGATGGAATGGAGGGTGAAAGGGGTGTACAGTCTAGATTCTGATTCATTTCTGGCTTAAAGTGGGAAATTGAGGGAGGTATTGTGGGATTGAGAGATTGGAATCGGACGCCGACGCGACGCAGCGGGATGTTTTTTGGGGGGAGGGGGGCAGATCATAAACGGGGCACAGATCAAAGAGAATGGGGAAAGAACTCCTAGATTTTTATATTTCTAGACTGTGTTTTCTCAACATTCGACTAAATACAAATGCTCGCATTGTTCCCCGCCGGCTCAGCTTGGCGGAAATTCTTCCAAAGCTCGTGGTCGAGGCCCTTCCTGAACTGCCTGCTGTGAGTAATTTTTGGTGATGACCGTGTTTGAGTCTCCCGCAAATTACGTGCATTGTGGCATTTTATTAGTCCCACTTTCCCTGATTCGCGGGTTTCCAGTTTCCTAATCTCCTAGTCTCCAAATACCGATCCGATTCCGTATTAATATAGTTCGCTCCTCGTTAAGTGCTTTTAACACCCTCAATCTCAATTCCCCTCCACTTCCACCTCCGGCTCCGTCTGAAAAGCAAGTCCGGTGCAATTTTCACACTGCCCGCAGGGATTCCCAAACGAACACTTCGTTTCCTTCACATTCTCAACCTCCTCTTCATTATGCCCTTCGCCTGCTTCTTCTGCACCAAACGAGGATATCCCTTCACCTATTTCTTCTGTACCAAACGAAGCTATCCCTTCACCTGCTTCTTCTGCGCCAAACGAAGATGTATCCGGCAGCATAACCCCATCAGGAATAGCAAAAGGATCGTCTGGATTGAATTGGTTGTTATTGACATACTCGTCCCAGGTCAAGGCTTCATTGTGCTGCACCTGCTGAGCCTGTGCGGATATACCATCGGCAGATCCGAGGAGACTGGAGCCGTCGTAATTGTAGTTGGAGTTGTATTTGAAGTCTGCGGCAGCGATTTCGGGAGATCCGGATGCTGCTGGAGTCGGGCTTGCCAACGGAGACGGAACATTATCCGGGGTGGACTTTGAGGGGGTAAGTGCTGGTGTTGGTGATGGGTTTTGTGCAACGGGCTGGGCGTTCGGATTTGGAGATGCTGGTACGGCTGCCGGTTGGGGTACGAGCGTTGATTCTCTCGCCAGGGGCGATATACTGTCATTCGGAGCCGGAGCCGGGGCTGGCTCTGGGGCTGCCGGAACAGGAGCCGAATCTGCCACGCGGGGTGAAGCACTCTCCTCTGTCACTTTCTGCTTCTTCGTTGGAGCCGAATCTGCTACGCGGGGTGAAGCACTCTCCTCTGTCACTTTCTGCTTCTTCGTTGGAGCCG
>QGMF01000138.1:0-59430 GCA_007821475.1 Lachnellula arida
CGGGTGTCCCGCCGCCGTGGACGAGAACGAGGTTCCGTCCTGTGGGGGGCGAGCTGGAGCTGGGTTGGAAGATGTAGTAGCGGGTGGAGCCCCATGAGGAGGCGAGGGTTGTGCCGGGAGGGAGGAGACCGCCGAACTCGGCGTCGAATGCTGAGGGTGATGGGCCGGGGATGTGGTTTAGGCCGGATATATTTGTTGGTCGTGGAAGTGGTGGAGCTGAGGACGGCATACTGTTTCTGGCTTGAGAAATTGAGAAAAGTATTTCAACGGGGATGAGGAGTTCAGAAATCCACTAGACTGATTTGTGCAGTGTGTTGTTAAAAAATCAAAAATGTATGAATTGGATGCTCAAAGTTTTGGGGGGAGGAATAATTAATTGGTTTGAATGCTGTGAGTCTGAGTCACCCAAGGGAAAGTTGTAATTCGTAGAACGCGTATAAGTGATGTATAGCCGCAAGCAAAAAGAGATAACAAACGGAAACTAAAGATAAGGGCACAGCCAGTACGCCCTGTCTTATACATGAGCTTACCGATTTCGATTAGGTATACGTATAATACCACGTGATATCAGACTTTAACAACACCTTTGTCTGGGGGTGTATATCCGATGATATTATGATTAAGCCATTAACTACACTTAAAGCCCATTAAGATTATTCTGGGCAGTCATAGCATCCCCTGTTTTCAGTGAGCAAGACTTCTGTCAGAGGAAATTAGCAACTCACCAATGTCCACGAAATCCAATAGGATGGCATTAGGGCTTGCGCCATGCTGCTGAGTGCAAAGGTCTGCCTGTGCACCAATGCTACCATTTCCAGTCGCAGCATTCGTAGCCGGAGCGCTGTCCTTATCTGGCACCAGGATTCCCGTGCTGAGGAGATCGATATCCAGAAAGTGGTTGATAATGTACATGAGTCCGGCACCGTTGGAGCCTGGTGGTCTATCAATAGAACAGTCGGGAAAGTCAGAAGTCGTAACATCATCTGTGGGTTGAGATTTGTATGTTAGTATTGTTTCTTTGGAACAAATCAAGGCTATATTAGAATGGACCAAGGGTTCATCCGGGGAGTAGCAACAATCTCAACTATTAGACGGACAGAAAACGACGTTCTCCTTCAATGAAATGAGCACTTACAGGGAGTTTCCCAGAAGTATGAGAATTCACTGCACAATGAATCAGTATATGAATATTTTCAAAGTAAGGCCATGTGCCTCGAGACATGCTCCCGGGGAAGACTCAGAGGGCGCGAGATAAAAGACTTCGACTCACTCCAGAATATACGAGACTGAGCTTGTATTCGAGTTGTAGTCTATTATCTCTGTTAGATCAAGGGTCAAGCTTCGTACGAGAGACAAATAACGAACCCATAAACGTGATCAATCGAGTATTGGCGGAAATCAAGTCTTGCAGAGTTGGCCAATCGCCCAAAGTAAGTTGATTTGGCGGCGTATAGGTATACTTTGAGATTCCAGCATTATCGTATGCGTCCGCAAACTTGCTCACAGCAATGGCGTCGCCATTCGTCAGGAGCAATGTGACGACCTCATTCGGATTAGAGTCCATCCAAGTTCTGATGTCGGTTAGATAGTTGACAAGAACTCCAGAATCTTCCTCCCAGCAGGAAGTATGGCACAAGTAGATCTCATCGAGAAACGAATGGGTCTGGGCTGTAAGGAATCGAATGCCAGCATCCAGTTGGCCCGTAACATTGAGATTCTGGTTGTCAGTTGGCAAGTCTCCAACGAAGGCCGAGTCGTGAGCTCCTATTTGCGTGATATTGGAATATTTCCTGGAGCACAGTGCATCATTCCCATTGCAAGCAGCTGCGCTGACTTTACAAAGACCAATCAAGAAGAGCCAGAAAAAGAGTTTGAAAATCATCTCGTCGACTTTGACAATTTACCTGAAGCAGTGAGAGTTGAAGAGCAAGAGAATAGAACAAGGAGTATATATGAACTAGAAAACCATGTACTGTACCATTTAAGACGTTGCCTTCCTATTCACGCGGCGGCTCTGGCAGCTTCCCCATACGGCATGAGATGGGGTCATTTAAGGTTACGATCCGCAGTCAGTCATGTCCAGTCACCAGTGCACACCAGATAGTCCTCGGCTTGTGTGGCAGGCTCATTCTATATTTGTGCGTGGCGGTACAGTACCTGAGACTACTGGGCTTCTTCTTGTGGTTGGTTGGCATGTCGTGCAGTCGTCTCGCTGTGTGATTGGGAGCGAAGGCAGCCACGAGAACAAGCGCCCGAAAGGATCGCAAATAATGAAGCCGAGAACTGGAGGAGATCCGAATGATCTGCATCGGTCCTGCATGAACCTAGATCCATGCCGGGCTGGTAAGTAGATGGACAAGGGCCTCACGAGCCATGATTCGGAACAACTAGCCTGTTGTATGTGGCCGTCACTCCAAAGGTCGAGTTTTGTTGGTTCGTGGCAGCTGGTAGGTTGGCAGGTGTCGATCCATCCATGTGCCAACAAGAGCAGATTCAGTATCAGCGCTCGTATTTGATTGTTAAGAGACGCGAAGGATCGTGACTTGCACAGGTGGCAAATAATGATCTTGGGTCGATAGATGAATGATAGATTACTAGATCTGGGCAGAAGTGCTGCATGTGACAATGCGGGGTTAACGAAAGCTGGAAGGTGGTGTTCCGAGGCGAAAATCTCCGGTTTTACTACATGCTCGGTGGTACTGCAACCACTTATTGAAGCAGGCACGTTGTTATTGGCATACCTTATAAAACTCCGATGCGACTTACTACTAGGTACCGTTCCAATTTTCTATCCTGTCTGTATTTAGCAAGCGAACCTCGTGACATGGGCTGCCCGTGACATGGCAAGGTATCAAGTCTCCCTGGAACACTTCCACTTCCCCCGACTTCGTCCCTCCTCACCAAACGTTCCACCAGCCTCTCTTCATCACTCTCATCGACTGGGTATTATAACTTGAAGCTGAATATCGCTTATTCTCCCCGCCGCCTTCGCGGATGACTCGCGCCTCTGTCTTCACTGCCTCCGGGCATTGCAAGGCCATGCTAGATCGCGAGACATCTCAAACACTATTGAGCTCATAGCCCTCTCGCTCGATATTTTGATAACTCTTTGGGGCGGAGCGGCAAAGATTGAAACCCACCGCCCTGGTAACCATGTATTGTAAAACTGCTCCGCTATTGCAAAGATCTCCGTGGTTCTTTTTTCATGTTGGCAATTCCACTGGACCGTTTGTCTTCTTGGCGTCTGTAGTCGACGAGGAGTGTGGGTCGAATTCTGAGGCCGCTGGCTTAGTACCAAACTCTTGATGAATATGTTCGGTACAATACAATAGTGTTGTCCGAGGCAATCTGATTTTCAAGGAACATAACACTTCGAGCATGTCGCTTCCTGGGAAAGAATATCGCAGCAGCTATTATGAATGCAACACTGGTACCAGCCACTCCAAATCCAATTCTTATCTTTGCACCCATTGTTGACCGCCCCAAGAATTCGTATCTCTGGTGCCGTGGGCACAATCATTACTTATCTTGCGGCCAAGATTGCGTGAGGAATGGACAAGGTCGAGGTGGCCAACAAGGCTGAAAGAGATGCAGTGAGGGGAATATCTTCCACCGCAGTTAATGAAATACCCTTATTCTGATTGCAGCAGGTAGCACTATTCCCTCTTCAACAGAGTGTATCTGCTGAAGGTTCAAGTCCAGCGTTGGTTCCTCGGAATCTTGACAGAATGGACTCTTCCGCATTCGTTGATTGCATAGCTGGTACGCTGGCCCCAGATTCAGCACCAGTCTCGGGAGAAAGTCTCTGGGCTTCTGGCAAACAATATGGGAGTAATTGGTCTGAGTGAGTCTGGCTGCATCAGAGGGTCAATTGTGGCTTCTGTGGTGATGTAACTGAGGAGCCAATGGAGACTGATGTGAGTGTTCCACTCGAAGTGGGTGATTGTTGCTGACTTGCTTGTGAACAGTGTGGACATTTGTTCTGTAGGCAGTCTGGACCAAATACACAACTGCAAGCCAAAACTTATTGGAAGATTAATTAAGCGTACACAAAAGAGCACCGTCGCCCTCCTTACCTCTCCCTCAGTACTCGTTATACGTTAAGACCGACAAGATGATTATTATTGAGGGGCCAGTACGAGGCGAGAGAACGAAGAAGGATGGAAGAAGCTTAAACAGGCTACCGGTAAGCTAAGCTCTTTCACCTCTCGCACCTGTCAATAGCACGTGGGGTGGGTCGGCGTACAATTTGAAACCTCCGACGTACCTCGGCACCGCCGAATGCGAAATTGGCGATTCATCAACCTCAGTCATATAGATATAAATTGAAATCACCTACAAGTATACAAGTAAAGTACCGGTATACATACAAGTACTTGGAGGGAGGGTATTGTCACCATCCTACCTCACCAGTCTCCCCCTTTCTCCTTTCTCCTCCCCTCACCATGGCCTCCGCGACGCGCCTCCCCCTAAAATCCATCCTCTTCACCGGCACCCTAGTCCTAGGAATCGGAGCTTCGAGAGTCAACTTACGCTCTCACGCGATCTCCTTCTTCACCGGATCAGGGCGAAACTCCAGAATACTCGCGGCGGTCATCCTCCTCGCCAATCTCAAGAACGTCCCAATTGCATGGCACTACCGGGTCTGGGGCGCCATCCTGCGCCATTGCCTCTTCAGCAAACCTCGAATCCCCGCGGCCCTCGCGCCCTCGACGCTCTTCCTGCCCGTAATCTCGTCTTCATACAGCCCGCTCCTCGAATGCGACTACAACCTGCACAAGTCCAACTCGACCTACTTCTCCGATCTGGATGTCTCGCGCTCGCATCTCGTCTGCGCTCTGCTCCAGCCCGGAATCGAACGCTTGCAGCATAATGTACGGGAGAAGCTGGTGCTGGATAAAGAGGGGCTACCGGTGAAGGGACGGTGGCTTATCATGCTGGGGGGCGTGATGTGTAGTTTTAAGCGCGAGATAGGGATGTATGAGGGGTATGAGATGTGGTCTCGGCTCCTGTGCTGGGATAGAAAGTGGATTTACGTGGTGCGTACAAACTTATGCGGAAGTTTTGATAATCGCGGGATTTCCGAGAAATCAAACAATACCCAAGCCCTGACTCCAGATTCCTTCTCGAGCAGACAATACTGACTCCGCAAACCATAGGTCACGCATTTTGTGAAGAAAGGTGCTGTTAAGCCTAGTGCCTACATATTGGATGACGGGAGCTGGTTTGGTGGGAAAGGGTATAAGAATGTCGAAGGAAACGGAGGGAAGGAAGTTGATGAAAAGGCGATATTTGCGAGTGCCATTTCCAAATACGTGGTCAAGTTGGGCAGGTTGACGGTTCACCCCGAGGTCTTTCTGCAGGCTTCTGATATGCTGCCGCCAAAACCAGGTGGGTGGACATCTATGGCTAATTCGGGAGAATCTACTCCAGAGACGTTGGACGTTGAAACCACCGGAGCTGAGGCCGGCGCTGAAGCTGAGGTAACAGATGAGTGGGATTGGAGGAGAGTAGAGGCTGAGAACAAGAAAGGTCTGGCCATTGCTGAGCATTTGGGGGCTTTGGACGCTTTGCACCATGAGTTTACTGGTAGTCAAGCGCCGGCGTTGGGCAGGTATAGAGATTTCGTTTCCATGTAGAAGTTCTGTAACAAACAACCCCCTTAGATAGACTAGACCGATTAGATAGACTGGACCAAGATGGTCTCGGCATACCTGGAGAGGACTCGCAAGCTGCTGAGGACCTTGATAGATCGTTTGTACACTTGCTTTATAGACTACTAATACCCTGTTGAATTGGCTATGAATAATGCCTCATTTCAATTTCAATTTTCTACAAGTGGAGAACCATATTCTGCTCAAGCTTTCTGGCTATTGCCACAAGATCACTCCTTCAGGTCACAATTCTATTTTCAGATACGGTTATTTACTCGAGCCATACTGTTTCATATTTTAATTCCTCAATCCATATAGTTTAAGCCTTTTATTACTCGATCTATATACACTTGACTTTGCTCCGCTACTGGATGAGGTCATTCAGGAGGCCATTCAGGATGCCGTGGAAGATGTCGTGGACGAGGTTGGAATAGATGAGGCTATGGACGATGACATCGATGTACCTGCAAGTTTTCCCAGTCAGTATTACCCCAATCAAGAAATATCTATGAATCCGGAAGAGTTCAAGCAACCGGGGAGCAGTCTGAAAAGACCTCAAGCCCCGTATATGCCCATACGAGGAAACCGACTGACGGCTCGGGGGATTTGCATACCGCGGAAATCACGAAGTCGTCGACTCGGTGGAAGCGGACTCTGATCAAACAGCACCCGTTTTCTTGTCTACCACGTCACAGATTTTGCCGACGATCTTAACGACCTCTGCACTCTGTCAGTCATTGGAAAGCAAGGCAAGGGAAGGGAAGCGTGGAATGGAAGTGAAGCTACGTACGCTTGCGCTCATCATGGTCGCAGGCGTCGTGGACGCAGTGCTTTGCAGAATGCCGGATGTCTTTCTTGGCCGCGCACATGCACGCATAGTCGGCCTCGGTAAGGTCGAACGGGGGGCATCCGGCATCAACGGCAGCGGGTCCCATGCAGGGGACCGCGCATTGTGGAATCCGGGCGGCGAGGTCTTGGATTATTCCTGCCTGGGCAACAGCGGCGAGGAGAGCAGTAGCGACGGCGGTGTATGTAAACTTCATGTTTGTGGCTGGTTGGGTATTGGGAACGAGGGTACAGGTTGGCTGATGAGTGTTGATTGTTCGTTTTGATAGAGATGAAAGATACAGGGTGTGGGACAGGGCGGTTTATATATGCATGAAAATGTTAAAGTATACTAAGATATTCTGATTACCACCTTCGGAAAAGCAGTTAGATAATCGTTAGGAGCCACTAGGGATGATTTCATTCATATCCCTGGTTCCTATAGTTCCTTTAGCGCCTGCAATACTTCCAAGTCGGTTGAGGTCGGTGATGTTAGTATAGGAATAGTCTCGAAAGTAGATAGACATTGAGGTGAGAGAGATTAGGGAACCTGGATGGATGGCCGTAGCAATAGTATAGCATAGTAGGGACCGAAAAGGCGCCCCTCGCATGAAGAATTACATTACATCACGTTATAATAGGCTCCGGGTGGCAAGGCAGAAGATCTATATTACATCAAGTCAGCTATAGGAAGAGGAGGGTAGCTTGATATAGCAAAGAAGGGTGTATTGCAGTTGAGATCATACAACTAGAAAGGCTTCCAGAACCCCCTCTTCGGAAAGTTAAAGTGAAATGAATAGCCTACCTAATACGAGGCTAAGCCTCCCTCCTATTAGTTCTGCAAGTAGAAGCGCGGCATTTTGGAGCTCTGCACTTTGTCGATATAGCAACAAAGTTTAGGCGCACTTCCTAATCTAGATTTAGCAGTCGCACCTCGTTAGCTCTGCATTTATATTCGACTTTGCATCAAGTCCTTTGCGCCGCTAAGTACACTTTATTTTCGCCGCACGATACTGATAGCCAACTGTACTGGACTGGGTCCTAATTTAGGTCCTAGGGCAAAGCAAGTAATGCATCGATTTAAATGTGACGCAAATAGATACGTGGTTAAAAACTAGATTGTTAGTATCTTCCAAGAGTATAAATTGCACAGGTATCAAAGTAATCTCCTATTATTAGACATCAAACATAATAGCACCAGATACCAATCATATCCCATCCATCTCAGCAATTGTCCTCGTGACCGAGGGCTACGGAATACCGAGAGGTCCAAATCCCCAAGATTCCATGCGGAGCTAGTATCTTATTAGTTTGCGCGGCGCGGCTTGCGATTTGCGCTAAAATGTCATCCAATTGTTGTATAGTACCCGACTTGTTCTAAGCGGCCTTGCAAGTTGACCTCACAGGGTTGCGGATGTAATTTGCTAAACTAAAAAAGCTTCGAAGAGCGGAGCAATAACCCAAGAGACCTCAAGGTTCCCATGACAAATGCTCTAATTGTCAGGCGAAGCCCGACTTTTTGGTATGGGGCATGGACCTTCAATTGGGCCTCCAATTACTTTTTGCTGTGCCTGATTTGGAGGGACGACGCCTCACCAAAAAGTCAGGTCTTCACCTGATACTGAGACTTGTCTGTAGCCTCGGAACAAGGAAAATTCGGGGATTCTGGATCGATGTTGGCGGGGTACCGTGTCCATTGACATTAATCCCGAAAGGAAATTGAGGGGATGAGTATAAAATACATCGTATTCCCAGTTTTGACGTGAGGTAGCCTTGTAATGAGTGCTACTATGAAGTATTTAATACCGGCTGTGCCATCAGGTGGATATCAGGTTGCTTGCGTGCAAGACCTTGATGGTAAGAACATATGCGCATTCATTTCTTCCTCAAAAGTCCCTCGGCATCTTTCTGTTCCTCTTCCCACCACCCCTTGAATGTCTTTAGCCTCTCTGTTCTCTCCCTCGCAATTCTCTTCCCTGGTCCGGTTTTCATCATGCCCTCTAACTTCTCCAATTTGTCCTCAAAATGCTGAATCGTCTCCCCCATATCTTTCGCCCCCTTGGCACCTCCAAAGGTAAATGTCCTGCCTATACCCACTGCTCCGATCGCATCCAAACGATCTGCGTCCTGAACAACTGCCAGCTCCGGATACCTCTGAATCAACCCCATTGTCTGCGCAGGGTCCTTTACCTCGGTCGAATAGCTCACCCCAAGCACAATTCGTTGCACCTTGATGGCTAGTTCTTCTGGTGCACCAAAGCCCAGCAGCGTAGCAAGCACAAGCGTATTGCCATCCTGTCCCGGCTCGAGATACTTCTTATCACCCACATCGTGCAGAAGTGCCGATAGCGTAATAATATGTAGATCCAGATCTGGCGTCTCGTCAAATAAAGGCGGTGATTCTTCGCGCTCCTTGATAATATCCGTGTATATCAGATGTGCCAGCCCGACAACGCGCCGTATGTGGTTGAAATCGTGAGAGCCATCGTATTTACTCATATACTTCTCCACGAATGCCGTGACTTTGGGTATGAGCGCGGAATTGAACTTTGGTTTTGCCGCCTTCTTGCGCTTCTTCGCAGGCGGTGTTTTCGACTGGCCTGCTTCGGATTCTAGCTGTGCAGATGGTGCTTCGTCCTCTGACTCGGAATATTCCCTGAACTCTGGGTATTTGGAGCGCCTTCTCAATCCCAATTTCTGCCGCAGACGCGCGAGGCTACGGGACTTGATCTCGAAACCCTCGGCCAGTAACTCCGCAGCTATCTGCTCGTCATTGAGGTTTTTGTTATAGTGATAGATTACTCTATCCCGCAGCTCTTGCGAGGAGGGCGTGCGTAACTTCTTGCGTGGGACCTGATCTTAAATCAGCATTGCTTATCAAGATTGCTGCCTTGTGGTTATTTAGGAGTTGTTCAATGTCGGAGATGATTAAGAAAGAATTCCAAGAATCCTGAGTTGGTCCAAAGAAGGGAATAAGATGCCTAGTGAAGTTACTCACGTCCCATGTTGTGAGTCGACGTGATATAGTACGTTCGCTCACGTCGAGACCGTGTTCTAGATTCAGTCTCCTAGCGATATCAATGATGGGTACATCATTCTTGAACAACTCGATAATATGGTCCCGGTAGGGCTCGAGGGGCGTGAGTTGAGGCCGGCCTCGTCTGCGAGGGGTTGGGGCAGAACTGCTCTCTGGACTCGCTGACATACTTGCAGTCTTTGTCCGAGTGGTGGTTATGGTTTCAAGGAGAGTTCGCGGGCTAAATTGAACGGTTGGCGATTTCGGTTGGGGTCTCTATGGCCCGCCCTATTGTTTTTTCCGCAGACAACAATATGGCTGACACTTTCTACAGTATAAACCTGAGAGAAAGAAAGAAACAAGCACAAGCAATTTTCAATGTATATGATTTCGCACGGGTAACAGTTGTAACTTTCAGTCAGTCGCGAAGAATCTTTCATACTGAACAAGTGTTAATGAAGAGTGTTCAACCCCGCGCCTGCGGGATGTCCGGACAATGACCCCTCCTCACGAAGGCGGGGAAGTTCCCCTCATTTGATACTATATATGTCTCTTTCCTGTTAGTTGCTTGTACAGATATTCACTTTTCCGTCTACAATCTTCCATCTCCTTTGAGAGATCATCTTCATATTACAACTAGTCGAGATGACAGACCTGAAATCGCAATCAAACAATCGACTTACCCAGATCAGCGACTTCTTGACCGGTAATAAGACAGCTACTGTTATTCCGTTTTCTCCAGATTCCACCAAGTTTCCATCTCGAAAAGATGTTCCCAGAAGAGAGGATGCACCTGAGGGGGCGTAAGTACCTCTCACAAATATATACCAATCAAGTTAATTTATCGTAGGGCCTGGGTCTGGGGAGCGGATGATTATCTAGGACGAGTCAACCTCCTAACACCCGCTCGAGTGGCTGCAGCTTCGAAAGAGATCAAAAGCGGCCAAATAGTCCCCTTAAACTTGCCTCTCGATGTGCCCAAAGTCCCTGCGTTCGGCCGCGAGCAATTCCAGCATGAGATCAAGGAGTTGGCCCCAGGCGTTGCGTACGACGATATATACACCATGAATACACAGGTGAGTTTATTCTCATACAAAAACCCCATTTTCCTCTATGGGAGCTGAGGAGCCTGGAGCTGTTCCAGGAGCCTATATGCAAGCTCCCGAGACAGCTCCCAGGCTCCTTGGCTCTGTCCTAAAATATGGCTTTTTACTATGCTAATACGTCGGTTAGAGTGGGACGCAGTGGGACGGGCTGAGACATATGGCTCATATATCGACCAAGACGTTCTACAATGGTGAGAGAGCCAGGTGCAATATTCCATGTGCAGATATTGACCTTTCTAGGCACCAAGGGAGAGGATATCAAAGGGCCAGAGGAGAACGGAAACTGCGGCATTCATCACTGGGCTCAGCATGGAATTGCTGGGAGGGGAGTGTTGATCGATTACTGGACGTACGCTAATGAGAAGGGTATGCCATATGGTAGGCACGCCTCCTTTCTCAAGTCAACGACAGAGATGAAAATAGTCAACGTCCACCTTTGTTGTTTTGCGTAAAGTAGGACTTGCAAACTGCTAACATTAAGCCAGACCCGTACGAACATTACTGCATTCCTTACTTCGAACTGTACGCATGTGGAAAAGCGCAAGGCATCGACATCCGTCCAGCTTCTCAGGGCGGTGATATTCTGATTGGAGACATCTTGTTCATCCGAAGTGGCTTTATATCCACCTACTATTCGAAGACTCCAGACGCCCGTGCTGCTGCTGTACTGAGGCCACATGGGCTCGGAGCAGCGGACGGGCAACGATGGGCCGGTATAAAGCAAGAAGATGCGATGCTGGACTGGCTACACGACTGCTATTTTGCTGCTGTTGCGGGCGATGCACCGAGTTTTGAGGCTTGGCCCAGTCACGAGGAGTACATGCTGCATGAGTATATCCTTGCGTTCTGGGGGATGCCTTTGGGTGAGTTCTTTGACTTGGAGAAATTGTCTGAAATTTGCAGGGAGAAGGGAAGGTGGACTTTCTTCGTCACTAGCTCTCCTAGTAACTGTGAGGGAGGAGTTGCGAGTCACGGGAATGCACTGGCTATCTTTTGAGCTGACACTCATGGAGGGCATCTATTCGAAGGATTTTCATATCATCCTTCCAGTAAACAACCATCATTCTAGTCTGAAACAATTGAAGGGTGCAGATGAGCATCAAAAATAATCACCAGCTTCGCCGTCCGAACCCTAAACTTAGGTGTTTGGTTTCAAGACCGGTGAGATCCAGCCCGCGAACACAGCTTTAGATGGTCAACATAAAGGTATTGTCTTCTCAATAAATTCTACTAAACCCATCCACAGAGATATCTATCGCTCAAATCGCTATCCAAGGCAAATTTATCTCCTTCAATCAAACAACCTTCTCGGCATCATCAGACGAGGACTCCCCCGTGACCTCTTGCGCCTGCGGCGTCCCTGGAGAAGTGAGTTCTACTTCCAATCTTCTTCTATCCAACTCGTCGAACATCCCCCAGTCACCGATCTGTTCGTCAAAGAACTGATCTGAATCAATACCATTCATCTCTGCCTCTTCTGTAATCCTCAAGTGCATTCCTGGAATGAATTTCAAAATGTAAAGAAGGGCACAAGAAACCAGAAACGAGTAGGCGGAAATGGCGGTGATTTCCGCAAATTGCTTTCCGACTTGGATTCCGTTGCCGTCGATTCCGCCCGAGGCAATTGTGACTCCGTCGAGTGCAGAAACTGAACAGGTCAGTCAGTCACCATGCCACCAATAGAGGGAAATTTTAAACTTACTTGAGGAAGTGGCAAATATTCCTGTCAAGAAACTGCCAACCATACCTCCAATGCCGTGGAGTTTAAAGACGTCCATCCCCTCATCAATATGCAACCAATCATTCAAGTTCTGAAGAAGCGCGCAGACGACGGCGGTGATGAACCCTATGACAGCTGCGAGCCATGGCTCCACATAGCCAGCCGCTGGGGTAATGCCGACCAATCCAGCAATAGCACCTTCGCACGCCCCAACGACACTGAATTTCCGACCATGCTTGAAATAGTCAACCATTACCCACCCTATTACCCCCGTTGAGGCAGCGGCGTTCGTGTTGAAGGCTGCTACCATTGCTCGTACGCTGGCATTCAAAGCACTTCCCCCGTTGAAGCCGAACCACCCAAACCAAATCAGAACCGTGCCGAGGAATACGAGCGTGGTATTGTGAGGCTTGCCGTGGGATTTATCGCCGGCGTGCTTGCGTTTCCCGAGGACGAACGCATAGGCTAATGCTGACCAGCCTGAGGCGACTGCAAGTCATGGAAGTCAGCGTTGATTGATTGATGGGATTCTAAGGTCTGGGAGGATGGGGTTTTCAGAGGGCCTGAGACATAAGAATTGGACAATGAAGTGTCCTGGGGAAGAGAAATGCTGCGGGAAGCTGCTTACTGTGAACTGGTCCGCCTCCAGCAAAATCCAGGGAGGGCAGATTGTAGAGCCAGCCATTCGAATTCCACGTCCAGCATGCAATTGGGCAGTAGACGATAGTAGCCCAGAAAAAGCCAAAGACAAGACTAGGAATGATGCGACCTCGCTCAAAAGCCCCGCCAACTACAATCTGCACCGTACAAGCGCTATACTCACGTTAGAGTCCATCATCTCCAAGTTCGGGCGAGAGGGCGGTTTACCAGAACAAGAGTTGGTAGAGACAGAAGACAATCTCCGGAATCACAGCCGAGCCGGGAGAAGGGGCAGCCATGACATTTTTCATCCCGAAATTAGCCATGTCGCCTATGAAAGGCCCGGCCGTCCGTGAATATGCCAGACTGTACCCCCAGAACATCCATTGGAATGTTGTTACTGCCCCGACCATCAAGCTCTGGAATAGAAGGGTAACCGCAGACTTGCGGCGTGCGAGGCCTCCATACAGAAGTCCGATTCCTGGAATGATAAGCCATACAATGAACCCACAGAACACGAGCTACGGTGAATTAGTACTATGTTTTGTTTAGAGTAGGATTTAGGGGGGGGAAGGGGCTGCATATTTCGAGAGTCTCAATGCAGAAAAGGCAAGGAGGTAAAAGAAGCAAAGGGGTCAGGTACGTACGTATGTGTAGTGATATTCAAACCCGGCATACTGGGCATTCACATCGATTTGCGTGGGGTCTCCTCCACTCGGAATCGACTCGTTGAATACTGGCTGTCTAATATCAGCTTTGAGGTATCGTATCAGGACTCAGGTGTTATGCGTACTGCGTCGCTCATTCTGACTACCGGAGCAAGAAATAGAAGCCGCAAAGAAGTGCCCGTGGTCCCAAATGCTCCCTCGAGAGCTTACTTGAGGACGCACACCGAGGTCCAAGGGGCATGCCATCCTTAAGAGCACTGGGTTTGCCAAGATCTCCATCTCGCATGAAGCCGATAACATATTCTTTGTTATCGCATCTTTACCGATTCGTCATTGTTTGGTAAAGCCAAGATGCTTGGCGACCGTATCTATAGACGTTGCTGGGAATTGAAGCTGTTAGTACTCCGTAGTGTCTGTCACTTCGGGAGGAGCTCCGATATCGTGACAAGGAACCTTGCTTTGATATTCAACTGATAAGAGCAGGGCTTATCTATAATTTCTTCTGCAAAAGGGGATTGTATTGCCTGTTTGGGAATGGCCCAATGATTGAAACCACCAATAATGGAACAAGCATTATAAATAATGGCTGTGTTATTATTTCTTACATAAAATAATTGGAAGTGGTAGGAATTATAAGCAGTTGGCAAGGCTTGATGCGTGCTGGGGTGCCCAATCAAACGTGCGACGGTCATGTGGGCTACCAGGAGGAACAGACACCTACCTTACCTAACTTGAAACCCTAAAGTCAGCTTTATATCCTATTAGAATCAAGCTTCTTAATATATAATATATATTATTCAAACTAAAATGTGTTATTCAATGGTCATGTGATTGTTATTCCGTAATCTATTCAAACACTTTCTTCCAAACCCACAGCGACCGTGAGTTGCAGTAACTCTTGAACCCCGTCATTCCCCACTCACTACTAATTCCACTGCTCTTATGCCCACCGAACGGCACATTCGGGGCGACATCGAAATGCGAGTTCACCCAAACGCTACCGGCAGACAACTCCCTCGCCATACGCTCTCCACGTGCAAGATCTCTTGTCCAGACCGAAGCGCCCAGTCCCGTTTCCAGGCTGTTTGCCCGCTCAAGAACATCTTCCTCGTCAGACCATTTTAGCATCGGAATGATAGGCCCAAATGGCTCTTCTGTCACGATGCGGGAATCATCCGGTGGATTGTCGATTATAGTTGGTGTGATGAAGTAGCCTCTCGAAGCCTCTTTGATCTCCCCTCCAAATGCTACTTTCCACGAGCATTTGCTAATCTCCGAGTACATGTCCTTTACTTTCTCGTATCTGAAATGTGTTAGTGTGTCGCATCCATCAGCATCTTCGAGGGGAAATTACTGACTGCATGCGGTTTTGGATCGGCCCAACGAGGATATCCTTCTCAAAGCCGTCTCCCGTCTTCACGTTCTTAGTAAACGCAACCATCGCATCCCGGAACTTATCATATATGCTCTCATGGACGTAGAGCCGCTTCACAAGCATACAGATCTGTCCCGAGTTCAAGAACGAAAGAGTTGCAATCTTCGGTACGATCTTTTCAATATCGACATCTTCGCAAACAATTGCAGGGTCATTCCCACCAAGCTCAAGTGTCACACGCTTGAGGGTTCTCGAACAACTTTCCATGACCTTTTTCCCTGTCGCGATCGATCCGGTAAAGCTGATTTTGTCAATGCCGGGATGCTCCGTTAACATTGGACCTAGGCCATCGCCTCCACTCAGAACCTGAAAGACCCCCGGTGGGAAGATAGACATCCCAAGCTCGCCGAGCTTAAGATCACAATACGGAGTGAATGGAGATGGCTTCATAATAAAAGTATTCCCCGTCATGAGAGCGGGTCCCAGTTTCCCTAGACCCAGCAGTACGGGCCAATTCCAAGGCACAATCCCACAGCAAACCCCGAGTGGAGGAAAGGTCTGGATGATCTTGCGCTCGTCATTCTCCTCCAGCAGATCATCTTTGACTTCCATGGTAGCGAATGTCCTCAACCACGCTAAAGTCATATCGAACTCTACATGTGCGAGACCTAGTGGTTTGCCCTGTTCCTTTGTCTGCAGTGCCTCTAATTCGTCCCGATTGGCCTCCACAGCATCGGCAAAGGCGAGAAGTAACTTCGCCCTCTCCTCGAATGGGGTCTTGGACCATGTTTTGAATGCGGTCCTGGCATGTTTCACTGCATTGTCGACATCGTCATGTGTTGCAACCGGGACCTCGTAGAGGGGTTCGGCGGTTGAGGGGTTAATAGAATGACGGGTTTCCGTCGTTGGCACGAACTTGTTGTTGATGATGTTTCCAGGGTATTTCTATGCGGGCAAATAGGTAAATTTCTTGAGGCATTTCAGGCGAGTCGATGGACTTACTGTGACGTCCAGCGTTGCAGCCATGTTGAGAACCTGGTAATGTATTACAACAGTCAGTCGTCGCTTGTGTGCCTAGAGACAGCAGGGTCGGAAAACACGCTGGGAAAAAGTAGGAGTTGAGAAGTTGCTCGAAGGAGAACTTGACGCAGGACCCTTCTTTTTGTAGATACATAGGTCGTACACTGGTGAAATATTGTCACAAAGCTAAGGGATACGGCAGGGGCTTTGATAAGCACGTTAAGCCTACCTAGAGGGTGGTAAGCTGACTTTCCCCGCAGCAAACTCACTCATAGAGACACATGACGAACCCCCTACAAGTGTAAAGGTGATTTATTCTAGATTTCCAGTCTGTGAGTACCTAAAACCATCCATTCTATACAGTAAAACGTACCCAGCAACCACCGAGCAACAAACAAACTACCTGCAGGGGTCGCTCCGACGTGTTACTCCGTACAACTTCGCAATCATATCAGTCCAGTCCATCTCAGTTTCCCAACCATCCAACTCCCGTCTTTCCATCTGAATTTGAATTCCAGTTCGAATTCCATCCCGCTCAACAGCGACTTCTAGACCGAACACCATCTCTCCCGAGTGCTATACTAGAAGCCAGTTACTCCGTACCATTGCGAGATGTGATGTATCAATCCTTGTTTAATTTCGTTCCCGCTCTCTTGTCCAGTTAGCGGAGATCTGCTCAGTGATCAACCTCCGCCTTTCTCCAACTGGGACTCCATTTTCCTCTAACTGTCAACACCGTACTATCTCACCTAATCGATATTTTCCCCCGCAGTCTCGCTCATGCACCTGCTGAGGAAGGGTATTTGATTAGTCTAGACACGTAAAGTGGAGCAAGTTAAACGGGCACTTTTAACCCCAGCATAAGAAGTCCGTAGATATCCTACAGCTCCACATATGCTTGAGCACCTAATCGCCTGATGCAGTGCAGATAACCTTAAGCGAGAGCATGTAAAAGAATATCGATTAGGTGAGATAGTACGGTACGGTAGTGCTGATGCCCCATGTTTAATAGTGGGATTACGGAGTAGACTTCCACGCCAAGGCGCACCTGCCCTACCTACCTATGCGATAGCGAGTTGTGCCGGTATAGAATTCCTTCTGCTCCGTAAAATGCAAAAGTCGGGTCGTACCGTGCTGTAGCCAATAAAACTAAAAGGCAAACCTCCTGCACGCAAAATCATCTTTGCTAAGTGGTTGCTGGGTACGTTTTGCCCTACTCCGTATACTTTGTAAAAGAGACGTTTTTGAGTACAGTACAAGTACTCACGGACTGACTATAAGTCTATACCACTTATAGGGTGTTCGTTTAATGTATCCGCCCCCTTTACTCCGCAGTAGTTGACCCGCGCAAGCATACTCCGTATCTCGCACTAAATCGCTAATTAATGAAAGCGCTATACAAATACACTCTTTGAAATTTCTCGCCTTTTTCTTTTTTAAGTCTGACTGGCCTACTATTTTTACTCTATATTTCTATATTCCACGCTACTCAAACAGCTCAGATCTATCCCTAAGATAAATAGGTTAACTGCAAATAAGAAAATATCTCTTAAGGTTATGAGCATTATATAGTCGATAGGTGCAAGTTCTAGCTAAAGCTATTATAAATTGCGAGATACCAGGCTCAAAGGCATCTACAGACCACCATTCGCCTACTTCCTACGGGACATTCTTCGAGCACCTTGTATACCTTTCACAAAACGTGACTTCTGTTCTCTAACACCATAAGAGGGATCCTGGGGTTATCCGCATCCCTTAGTAATAAGCAATACTACCTAGGTACATTTTGCTATTTTGACCCTCCCTATCTGAAGCTTAAGCGAGAGCCCCCCCCTTTTCTTTTAACGTCCCACATCCTAACAGCCTCGGAAATCAACTCGAGTACCACTTTTCCAAAACCCATCCAGAGATCTGGGTATAAACTGAAATCTTTTACTGGACGAGTAACTCGTCTTCTCAAATGCATCCTGTCTTCGAGCAAAGTTATACCTTGAGCTCCTGGTTTTCAGAGAAAGGCGAGCTAATCGAGTCGCTATTACAGGTTCAAACACTATAAGTATAATTTTTTCTCCCCGATACTAGCTCAAGCATTCTCTTATAGTTCCAACCCCGGCCCCGGCCAATGCCAAAGGCGCGTACCTTCTTGCCTGGAACAAAAAAGTCCCGTGACCAGAAGCACCTCCTTGGTGCACCCCGTTCATCCGATAGTTCCTTGCCAGCGCCCTTTACATTAAACATCAGACACAACCCCCGATACGAGCCAAACAAACGTACTCCGTACTCTTCAAAACCCTCCATCGCCGTGCTTCCTTTTTATCCGAACTCTGTCCTCCCTTTCATCAGCTCCTTCATTCATGAGGTTTGTACTTCCAAGCGTACGTGGCCGAAAATAGACCAACCCCCAGCTTGTGTTCGCAATTGTGGCCTTCTGACGCACATTTGGGTTTGTATAACGGTACTACAGTGTGATGCTTTGCTGAATACCGGTCGGTCGGTCGGCTCAAATGGTGGAATCTATTTAGGAACATCATATGGATAGCACGAGGAGAAGAGTCGTAATTGATCCGATGTGAGGGTCTAGAGCCCGGTGGATCGGGGGTCTGATGGTTCATTCGGAGATTTCTTTAATACCAGCGGCCGCCGATTTGGGAGTCGGGACCCTATTGTGTGTTTGTGTATCGATGGCTTCAAATATAGATTGAAGTTGTACAGAGTTATAATATTAATGACAGAAAGTTGAAGATAAGTAGAACGACATTGAGGCAGATATATTACTGATCAAAAGCAGAAAACTGATCTCTTGAGCTTGATTGTGAAAGAAAGGACTGATATAAAAATATGGGCAAAATGGTAATAATAATGGTCCCAAATCTGTAAAAGAAGTCTGGCTCTGATAAGCTTAAAACTAAAGTGCGGGGCTGTGCGGGGTAAAATTAAGAGATGACGCCCTTCCTCCCTCCACCTTTCATCTGATACCAACAGAACTAATATACCCAAAGCCATCTCATCTCCTAAAACGACTCCTAACCCCATCATGAAGTGTTGCTCCACTGTCTTGCAATTTTGTACTTGTATATTCTGGCAGCTCGTCAGGGCCCTCGCGTGGGTTGTGCTGACCCCTAATTGTACTGGCATCATCTTGACCGTCCCCCTGCTTTATCCAACCTTTCCTTCCTCGTTCTTTGCTCCCCTCCCGTATACCGTACGCCGTTTGTATTCCTGAATACAGCAAGGTCAGCAAATCCCGAAGATGTGGGCCCGAAGATATCGCCCAAAACAGGGTACTTACCATAAAGACTCGGGACTCAAAATTTGAGTTCGCAAATGATAAATGCAAAGTATAAATGCAAAGTATAATCGTGTCCCCCTGACCTTCATAGTGTGGTAGTCCAGGATAAATGCAAAGTATCTGTCTGTGCCAACCCTGCTTCTCCGCGAAAGATCTGACAGGGACGAAACCTCCGTAGATCGTTCTGAGAAATACCCGCTAGACATGCAGGACCTTCGGCTTTCCTTCAGGCGGTATATTACAATGCGCCGATGACCGTATTAAAAACCTTATTATTACTCGCAACAACGGGGAGGTTCAGTTTCTTGGAGGCGCCAACTGAGAATGCTCATGTTGATCACTGACATAATAGTATTCTGCTGATTCAGCCCCTACGAAAGATGCAGCGTCGCCACCGGGTAATAGCCAATTGTCCATCTGTGTCTCTGAAGCTTGGTAGTATGCAGCATCTTGCTCCAGGGAATCGAAGCTCATCTGACCTTGCTGGTAGTAACCCCCGGCCATATAGTCGCCGGCATCTGGCGAATATGCCGTGTGCGGAAGACCTGGGCTGTTGCTGTCACTGGGGAAATCTCGATAATCGTCTCTCGTTGTGGATGGCGTCAGGTAGTATCCTTGCGGAGCAGTGTACGTTTGCTGGCTTGAGGATGCGGCCGCAGTGCTTCCCCCGCACTCTGACTGGGGTGTTTGCAGGTAGGCGGGGTCTGGTACCTTGTTTATACGCTCCCGATCAAGTTGATGGTCTGCTTGGCTGGTCTGGGCTCTGTGGTGGTCTGCAGCTGGCTGGTTCGTCATATCGGCAGGGCGTTCATGCGGGGTTAGGCTAAAGTATTCATCCGCATTCGCATATTCCGGACTCCGAGTAGCTAGCCTTGAACCTTCGTAGGTGCATAACACTGGCGGGTATCTGTTTATATAGCACTTTGTAAGTCACTGCTTCCACTCCGAGCCTTGGATCCTCACCTTCTCGCACAATTATTACACGGGCGGTCTTTGGCTTGATTGCACTTGTCTTGTAAATCCCTCAGTTCGTTGGATGTGATATGTATGGATCTCACCTTCTGCTTGCGTCTCCTGCACTCAGTGCAGGAAGTAAAAGTCCTTTGACGGGGGGCGCGACTTCCAGAGGTGGACATGGTTACGAGGTACGGCTTTACGTCAAACTATAATTGTGTCGTTTAACTTTAACTCTAAGCTTCTATGAAAAGTACTTTGATGGTATTGTGTCCGTTATATGTTGCTGGAGTCTTTTCTTAATACTAAAACTTAGTGGGACCTGAAGCTGAAATGGATTTCTGGCACTAGCCAATAATACTAAAGAGAAAAAGCCAATTGTGCCACCGCCTCAAGCTGAATTACGGACGGAGTATAGACATGGTTTCGGCAATGAAACTTTATTTTTGTAAATGTGATTGAATGGTACCAACCGAGCCGGGGTGGACGGCTGCCATGCACCATGTATGCAGGGCACACGTAGCATCTAGATGCATCTCGGGAATGTAATAAGTCAAGGTACATTAGAAATCCTGCTTACCCTTGTCGTGCTGCAAGCACGTTTATTGTGACTAGTGATATAAAGGTAGCTTCGAGAGCCACATCCCACTTGAGCAGACAACGTGCCAAGATACTACCACCGACATCATCGTACCTTGTAAGCTGAAAACCCCGTTGTTATTTCTGATAATCCTCATGTCTGACATATCTGAAAGGTTCGGAAATAGTAACAACCCAGAGTACACCTACATTCCGTCCCACCAACAAGCCATTCCCACAAGGCTCCCCAAGAAACCGAGGCACCATGCTATCATCTATCCTCTCAGCCTCAAACTTGATCATCACACTGCTCGTAACGTTGCGAGTTAATGCATCCGTCGTTGTGAATGGGATTGAGTACTCATGCGACGAAATCATCACCCGAGACTTTGCTATTATAGGAGGAGGGTCCTCAGGAACATATTCAGCTATCCGTCTCAAAGATTTGGGAAAGTCTGTGGTGGTTATTGAGGGACAGGACCGACTTGGAGGACATACCCAAACGTACACTGATCCTAAGACCGGAGGAACCATCGATTATGGCGTTGTTGTCTTCCACAATTTGACCATTGTCAAGAATTACTTTGCTCGATTGAACGTGTCGTTGATCACCGAATCCTTTGCCACCAGCGCTGTGCCACAATATATGGACTTTGAGACCGGGAAGCTTGTCTCGAATTACAGTGCTGCTAACCCTGCAGCAGCTTTGGAGATCTATTACGAGCAGATGGCCAAATATCCCTATGTACAGTTAGGGTTCGATCTCCCGTACCCCGTACCAGATGACTTGCTCATGCCCTTTGGAGACTTTGTGCTTAAATACGGTCTTCAAGACCTCGTCGAGATAGTGGGGGAATTCGCCCAAGGATATGGTGACATTCTGAAGCAGCCAACAGTGAGTTCAATTTTCTTCTAAGCTTGCTGTAAGAGACGTGTCGAAATAGCTGACCTTCTTAGCTATACATCTTTAAGATTTTCGGTTCTGATCTGATTCTGAATATCGAAAACGGGTTCCTTACGACAGCATTGCACGACAACAGCTTGTTATACGAGAGTGCGGCAGCAGATTTGGGGCAAGATGTGGTGCTCAACAGCACAATTCTCGCAGTGGACCGTAGTGGCAGTGATGGAGCAAAAGTTGTCATCAAAACACCATCCGGAATAAAATTGATTCAATCTCGCAAGTTGATCTTCACAATCCCACCAAAGGTGGAGAACCTCCAAGGCTGGGATTTAGACACTAACGAAGCTTCGTTATTTGGTCAATTCTCAAACTCTGGGTACTACACAGCGATTATACAGAACTCAGGGATACCAGACAATCTAAGCATCGATAATGTGTCCCCAAACACACAATTCAACGTGGCACCACTGCCATCTATATATACGCTGAGCTCTACTGGATTTCCTGACTTGCTCTCGGTGAAGCTTGGGAGTGCTTCTGACTTGACAGACGTGGAGGCCAAAGAAATAATCATGTCGAGCGTAGAAAAGCTTCAGCTTAACCGGACAGGACCAAATAACCCGGAGGTAAGCATTTCTCAAAGCAAATGAATTTTCCAATAAAAAGACATCTCAACCCCCGAGGTGTTTCGCTAAAGCAGTGCTAACGCCTCGTCGTTCGACAGTTTGCCGTGTACTCAAGTCATACGCCTTTCGCATTAACAGTCCCACCGAGTGCCATTGCAGGAGGCTTCTACAAGAGCCTCTACTCATTACAAGGAGAACGGCACACGTGGTACACGGGCGCAGCCTTCCACACACACGTTAGCAAATTTCTTTGAACCCTCACCCCATTCCCAGAGCAACTCCAAGAGCATGTCTCAAGGCAGTCCTTACCACCTTTTCGAGACGTAGCCGGACTAACTCGTTTCGAACGGGCAGGACTCATCGCTGCTGTGGCAGTTCACTGAGGCACTGCTGCCTAACATCACTGCATCGTGCTAGTGGGCGTCGACTGAATGTGGTGGGATACAAAACGTGGTTGCATTTAGGGCAACCAAACGCCGATTTTGTCTGTACTCCGACAAACGAGGCGTCTTAGCCAGCCGAGAAAGGGAATGTAACACAAAATTAATTCATCAGATTCAGCCTGAAAACGTCTTCTTTGCGTGAATCAGCCCCTGCTAGCCCTAATCTTCGTGGTTTACACGTGGGGCTGATGTGCAGCCTCGCCAGAAGCATGGAATGATCCTCCCCGATCCAGAAAGGGATAGTATGAAGACTCGATAGTTCATGTTACTTGTAGTAACTCGTGCATGCTGAAAGGCGCCATTAATAGGACAGGTACGAGGCAGACTGGCCCATACTATTGACGAATTCACTCGCTCGTCATTACTTGAACCACCTTGGCACTGGCGGATTGACTTGACTGGCCAGCTAAAGCCCTGAGTGACACTTCAAACCCATGGGCTGGGTACTGATCAGAGCCTCTTGACTCGACTCATTCCCACAATAGAAGCAATACGAGGTAGAAGCTGGAACCAAAAGGTGGGTGAGTTTGGGTTCGGAAGGATCCTCCGGGCGCTGAAAATAAATCTGCAGTCAAGCACAAGCCTTGATGTTACAACGTGGTCTGTGCGTACGACACGTGACCATCTCCAATCTTCCTTACTCCGTACTTTCCTTCTCGACTCGACTGCCCACCCTCCTCCTCCTTTCATCGAAAATTACAATCCTTCTCATCTTAAGTGGCCATGAAATGCACCAATTCAAAATGCATTTTGAAATCATCCTTCTCTCAGGAATCATTGATCTGTCCCTGCCCATGCATCTACTGCCCAATCCGTCCCGGTTAGATCTTTTGCATGCAGGAGGAGTGCTCCCACGTGGCAAACACCGCTATTTCAGTACACTCTGCGTGAGAAACTGTATGTATTGACCATGGATACTGTTGATCTGGCAAGGAACGACCCCATCTGCTGGTCCAATATACTAATAAAGGGGAGTTACGTCCGGTAAGATCGACCTCGGCGGATTGCCTGAGATGGTAATTACTCGTCGGTTTTGCGCGATGTTGGTCATAAGGCTCCGGAGAACATGTCGCAAAGCATTCGACCCGTTGCCTCTCCAGCTTTTTCTATGAATCCTGCCAAACTTTTGTGCGCGCGTTGTCCAACTGCAGGGTAACATCGCGATGCAACAATCTTTCAGCTCCTCCTTTTGGTGCTTCGTGTGTTGAATTGTATTCGTTTCTGACAAGGGCAGTATGGAAGCTCAATATTCAACATAACCTACCAGATTCCAACTTACAGCTTTAGGCTGTTGGACAGTGCGGAAGCTTTCTCTGCTTGGGGGCGGGATGCAACCAAATCAGACATCTGCAATCAATTCCCCTGCCCAACAGCCCAAAATGCTTGCTGAAGCTGGATCCATTCCAACAATCGATAGACTTCATTTCTTCTCAATGTATCCCACCCGGTCTATTTATAGCGCTCCCACAAAACTTTCATTAGATGAAAACTGTGAGTCGGTTCAATTATCTATTCTTGTAATTGACGATGCTGGGTGTCACGAAAGTGACCTTCTTTCAATCAAGGAGAAGCAACATTAATTTTCCAAAATGTGTCAGGATGTCAAGGATATCCGTGTACTGGTACCATGTTCCGTTCGTTTCTTTCTGCCTTCAGCCACGAGACTTAAGTCAATATCAGGAAGAACTGCTTGGAGAGTTCTACACTCAGATCTTGCACGGAAATGCTCTCACTTATCCACTCCCAGAAAATGCGTCTGCCCATTTGCTCCGGGAGTGGATTCTGTCTTCTGTCCTCTATTGCTGATACTCAGCCAAGCTCCAAAGCACCGAGAGTTGAAATGCACGAACTGCGATTAAGATGGATGGCTTTTGATCAATTCGCAGGATCTAATCATGCATTTCAAAATATTCTGGTCCGGTTCTTCTGACAGTCACGAGATCAAGAGCATCTCATGATCAAACAAGTCTTTGTCGAGACTGCATCTACGTGCACTTTGCAGTGGTTTGATTCTGGTTACGATAGTACAGAAAAGCAGATTGACAAGCCGTCACAAGCATATCCAGGAAAAGTAGTCGTAAGATCATCCCCCGTAGACATACGCCTTTCATTGTGCGGCGGATGACTTTCGTTGACCTCTCAACTTATGGGTTTCTCTTGCTTGAAGGGACCGATATAACCCAAATCAATCTCTTTGAGTACTCAGATAGTTCGAGTAGCCTATGGGGGGAGACATCCCATGGCAATAATAATCACGTGCCGGATCGCTCCAGGGGGAATGGTATTCAACCTAGATGTTTGATCCCGTGCTCCGCATATTCCCAGTTGAAGGTACTGTCTGGTCCATTGAGTTGTAGTGGTTAACTAGGTAGTGTGACCCTGCGCGATTTCTCACACTTAAGAATCTATTCAGGGCGCTGCATAGTTGCAGGACTTAGCAGTGACGGCCGCGAATTTGTATTTCGGGTATTTCTTTCGGCTCACATGTATTCCGAGATTACTTCTATAAGTATAGAAGAGTTTTTAGTTTTATATCTGGTATCGTGTGAAAATGATGTGGTTGAGGCTGAAATTGTCCTTTCAGGAGGCACGCTAAGCTCATTCGAGCAAATAACACGAACCCGAGAATTATTCTGAGGGACCATGGGTAATGATCCAGCCTCAAGGACGCCGTCTTCTTTCTTTCAACTGCCAAACTATGCAATGAAGTCGTAATGGGGCCTTGATTGCCTCAGTGTAGTCAATCCTCAGGCCTTTGTTTGGCTACTACTACGATAAATGGCGTCGTGTAAATGCATCTGTGGCGCCTAGTGCTCAGGGGGTCCGGTAAGCATTTCTAGGCTGGAGAATGTATAAGTATCGCTTGAATTTCCCTTCTATTCCTGAAGCCAACTTTAATTTTACTTTGCATCTAAATCAAAGCAGTGAATATATTTCCATAAGATGTCTTCGTCAACACCACCCGCAGAGGTATCCAAGAACATCCAGGAGGCTGAAAGGTTCCTGGCCAGCTTGACCAGAACCGCTTCTCAACATGAAGAGACAAGGAAAGAGTTGCTTGCCATGTACAGAGCTCAGGTTGCAGCTTTAGAGTCACCTTTAGAAGTCATTTGGCGCATGATGATGGAGGTAGCTTGACGAAATACTACAAATACCCATTTCGAAAACCCAATTAATCATTACCACAGCCTCATCAAAGTGCTGCCTTGCGAGCTGCAATGGGAATGGGTCTAGTCGAGCCTATTGCCTCCAGCGAATCTCCCAAGACGGCATCTGAACTGGCCAGTATTACTGGAGCCGACAAGCAGCTAATTGGTACTCCGATCTCTCACCTCCTCTCAGATACGCAAATTCTAACGCAACACTTACCTAGTCCGTATCCTGAGACCTCTCACCACAATGGGCATCTTCGCCGAAGTAGGATACGAGACGTACGCTGCAACGCCAACAACCAAAATCCTCACCGTACCTTCCGTCGGCGGCGGGTTCAAATTCATGTTTGTCGTCCCTCCTCCCCCCTCTCCCAAATCTACCCTTTCCTCTCACTAACCGCCAAACCACCACACCAGGTTCGACCAAGCAGCCACATCAGTAATCCACATGCCACACTTCCTAGCCCACACATCCTTCGCCAACCCCGCCGGCCCCTCAACCGCATTCCAAAGCGCCTTCACCACAGACCTGCAGCTATTCCCCTGGCTAATGCAGCACGCGTCTCCCATGAGCAATTTCAACGACCTGATGACGGGCCAGCGCATGACGCGCATCGAGTGGTTTGATTTCGCAGACGTGCATTCCATCCTCTTCACCAACGACACGTCTAGCGACGCCAACGACTCCGCGCTGCTCGTCGATATCGGTGGTGGTCGCGGTCACGATCTCGAGGCGTTCAGGAAGCGCTTCCCGGGTGAGGTGAGGGGGAAGGGGAAGCTGGTGCTGCAGGATATGCCGCCTGTTATTGCGGATATTGGGGATTTGCACGGGGATATTGTGAGGCAGGAGTATGATTTCTTTACGCCGCAGCCTGTTGTTGGTAAGTGATCACTGCACCTTCTTTTTGTAGCCGAAACAAACACCGAGCTAATCAACCTATCTATCACTGAACAGGTGCAAGAGCTTACTATCTCCGCTCCATCTTCCACGACTATTCCGATGCCAAGTGTCGCGAGATTCTGCAGCATGTTGTCAAGGCTATGAAGCCGGGCTACTCGAAACTGCTGGTTTTCGAGTGGGTTCTGCCTGATGCGGGGAGTCCGTTGTACCCGGCGTTGTTGGATATTAATATGATGGCGCTGTTTTCGGGCATGGAGAGGACTGAGATCCAGGTATGTTCGAATTTCATCGTAGTCTTCACACAGTCTTGTGGTTTTGAATCCTGTTCGGAGGACGGCAACTAATTTTCTGGGGATCTAGTGGAGAGAATTGTTGGGGTCTGCTGGGCTGGAAATTGTGAAGTTCTGGACGATTGGCAAGGAGACTGAGGGCTTGATTGAGGCGGTTAGGAAGTAGGGAGCAGTGGTTTGTTTCTTGGCCGTGCTGTTTCTAGTTTCTTTGGTGTTATAGATTCTTTCCTTCTCATCGTCTGATAAAATCTAAGATATCCGTTCTCGATGGAGGCTTCATCTGCTTGTTGTCCGAGATGAGGCACTTTCTTCTATGTGTCTTTTGCTATCAAGCATGTCTTCCTCCTAGCAACGTGCTAGGTAAACGTCTCCTGTCCCTAGCTGGCGTCCTTGCTTTTTAATCATAATCCGTCGGTGCGCTGAAGGGCCACCCAATCTGTGTTATTCACGACCCTTCCCCATCAACCCATCCCAAGTTCAACGATCTCCCTTTCATACATCTTCGCACCGCCGGAAACCACTTGAACCGGCCAGTCCATCGTCCACGTCCACTCCGGCGGCATCAGGTCCCGAATCCCCGTAACAGCGTGCTCGGCAACCTGCTGCGTTTTACCAGTTCCGTGCAACCACCAGATATTGTCGACCACTTTGAGCAACGCGAGATTGCGGGCTAATAAAGCTAGTGCTCGAGCGTCTTTCCGAGCTACAAGTTCTAGGAATAGTTGGGGGAGCCGGATGGGCATCGTTGCAATCCGGGACTGGATGTAATGTTGTTCGGCTGATGGAAAACTCTTAGCTATCTTCTTTAGTGAACGCTCGAGGGCTTCAGATACTTGTTGCAAAGTACGATATATCCAGGAATGAAAATTGACTTACTACCGTTACTGATTGCGTAGCACATGGACGTGATCTCCATCACCGTCTTCTCGTATACCCCCTTAGCCTCAGGCGAGACATCCGGCTCATCGAACGTTTTCGACAACGAATCAAGATCTCGCTGCATGTCCATCAAGAACGGATCAAAGTGCGACGGCATTCCATCATTCACACCGGCCTCCTGTTCCGCGTACCACAGATACCCAGAGCCTTTGAGAGAAGGCCACATCTGGTCAAACAAGACCCGAATACCGCGCGCCATATAATAAGTCTGCAACGGCAGGACGTACGGCTCTTGCACAGCACTGCTATTGGAAGCCAGCCACGTGTGGTGGCAGATCAGAATCGCCGTGGCGAGGATCGCCTCTGCGTCCTGCTCCTCCACGTTCCCCAGCGCAAGCCTGTGCTGGCTGACCGCCCGGTCGAAGTAATGCTGTGCCGCGAGCGCCACCGTCTGGTCCCCGGGATCCAGCGCCGACAGGTGCAGGGCCGAGATGCCGAGCACGGCGCTCAGGACGAGGTCCGAGTGGAAGGCCAGCTGCGGGATGTCGACGCTCCAGATCGGGTTCTTGGCTGCGGACTGGCTGCCGGGCATGTGGCCGCACGTGGTGCTTGTGTAGTGGTGCATGAGTCTCAGCTCTAGGACTCGCGACGACCCGTTGCTCGAGGGGTTTGTGAGCGAGGGTTGCTGGATGGGGCAGAGTGCCGGCGAGTCGCTTTTCGACGAAGCGGTGCTCTTGCTTTCTTGGGTCGTCTCGATGAAGAGGTCGAAGTCGCAGCATTCGAGGCCCTGGAATCGGCGAGCACAGTTCAAGCATACGGGATGTCGCTCATCGCACTTGATGTGTTAGTCTGGGTGGATGGATGTCGAAAAGTGGAGATGGCCTTACTTTGACCTTACGAGCTTTGCTGCAAGTTCTCGGTCAGCTTTGCTTGTTCGAGAAGTATTTTGGAGTTTGGACAACAGGTCTCTCTACACTCATGGCACATAGAACACTCTGGATTTTGCCCAAAGGAAGTTGATTGCTCCAACGTGTTGCTTACCATGTCCGACACCCTCGCCTCGATTTCTTAAAGGCTCTCCGAGGAATGATATTTCTGGGGTTTGCAACATTTGCTGTCGCCAGAGTCATGAATGCAGACATATTTCCCGATACAAGCGGTGAGTCTGTGCTTCATACAACATTGAAAGGGGAATATAGTTCTGTATATAATTGTTAGTTTGGTCCGTCGGTGGCGGTTGAAATCGAGCTGAGCTTGCTGACAACAAGGGGTTCGTCTGCGGACATATACCTGGCAGCCTTGCTGACCTCTCGATCGAAGACCCACACGGGAAGAAATCCCAGGCATTCATTCTCCAGGCGATTGATTCAGCGCATCAGCTAACTTGTTCAAGCATAAGTATATGTAAGATTTGGGGGCCGGCCACATGACGCAACTTAGTTGAGGATGTATCTTTTACTCCGTAGTAGCGGACTCCTGCTAAAGGATAACCCAGCCCAGCTTTATTATTAGAAGTATACTTCTGCAGTGTTGAGTTCATCTCATTGGACTGTAAACGACTATTCACTATATCGCAGACAGCCCCAGCCCTATGCTAAAATCTCACTCATACTTTATCTTCATCCCAGCACCTGGGTAAGCCGCAGCTTAGTTAGTCGCGCCGATCATGCTGTAAATGTCCCATTTCTGCCTTATACCGGTTTAAAGTTTAACGGGGTGTCTTTGGTGCACTTCACTATTTACGCCAACGAGCTGCCTGTACGGTATGATTGGGCGGGCGATCCAACTGTTCTGGAAAGGGGCTTTCAAGTTATGGCCCCATAGACTACTGTGTAGATTCTAAATGCTGACAGTAATCGACCCAAAATGAGAAACGGAAGCTCCGTTGAAGGTAGTTCCCTCTTTGAATAGCCAAAATGCAGAGTCAAAAATGCTTCAGTCTTTCTTTTCGTTCAAATTGTATTTCCCCATATTGTGTTGGCTTTGGAATTAACTTTGGCTCCAATATCTCACCTTATTTCAAACTCGCTGAGACTTGCGCATATTACTGACATAAAGACGTTGTTCAACACGCCGGTGCAGCCCTTGCCTTTTCTCCAATTATACGCCTTGGACTCGTGCAACGAGATCCCATGTTCAAATTAGACGCTCGAATTTGTTTTACTATGGTGATGGCAAGAGAAAAGACATGGCACATGCCAAAGGTGTAGGGAAAAGCCCATGGACTACTAGAGTAGACAATTTCAATCTCTTACGATCACCACAGAATCTGTGCTGGAACAGTATCCGATTATATGACAAAGGACGCCCTCACGCCGACTGTTAAATACAGCATAGAACAGTGAAGACTTCTGGATACAGCTGGCATTGCAACTTACGGATTGGATGACATGGGTTATCCTTCTTCGTGGATTAGTTTTTGAAATGTAATAGATATGCTGGTGCAGCAAAGGTAACTTCTGCTCAAGGAGTTCAAGCTAGGCCTTGTGGGGTGGAGTAAGAAGGGATGTGGCGGACTATATGGCACTTGCAATATCAACGTTAGGTTCAACGAGTAAGACATCAAGCGTTGCCATTTACACAGTAAGAAGACTGGTTGAATGCAGTTTTAGCTATGTTGGACATTGGATTTTCTGATCTCTAGTGACACAAAGGGGAGATTTTGCCATGATTATCCCACGTCAAGAGTGGCAGCTGCAAAAGCCGTGCACATTGGCCTTGGAGCCATTCAAGACCATTGCTCATCGCATGGCAAACAGGCGAGCGTCTGTCGTGACATGACGAGCATATACTTCGAGGGATGGCCGCTATGCCCTTTTGGGCCCACGAGAATGGGAACGAGGGTATTGCAAGTGTACTTTATCTTGATATTGAGACATCTATAATATGACCGGCTGTACGTGTACTCGGCAGAAGAGAAGAACAACAAGCGACCAGAAAACAAACAAACAAACAAACAAACGCCATAGATAATACTCCGTCCGCCTTACGAGGAACTCGGCCAATATTATACAGCATAATCGCAGATCATAACTCGCAGAGTGACTAAAGACTTGGGCCGACATTGAAATACAGATATGGATCATCTATTTGTTGAACCTAATCGTTAGATCATGAATCCAAGCCACCGACCGGGGCGGTCCTTCAAAGATCAGGCACAGTACCTGGATGCATGAGCGATGAGAAGGGGCTTGGGCGATCAATACTTGGGGACACTTCCCAGGTAGGACAGTGACACTTGGGCAAGAAGCAAACGAAAGAATGGGGAGAAATTGGAAGATAACCGAGAAGTAGAATTTGAACGATAGAGAGCTGTACTCCGTACAGATGTGGCTGCTGGATACGAGAAACAGCAGGAAATTGTCTTTATAACACGTGTTTACTCACGTGCCATAGCTAGTTACAGCTTAGTCAGCGAGCCCCTTAAAGTTTTACTCTTTCAAATCAAGTACTACGGTGCACGTGACTAATTTATGGTTTCGACCTCAGACGATGCGGGGATCAAGCTACCAAGCTTTCAATACCAAATGCTTTCGCTGTTGCATGATTAAAGTGCCGTGGTGCGATATCTCGAGAATATGAAGAGCCTTAGAGGGGCAGGCTTTCTCGTAACCAGAAGTTTCAGCAAGAGTGGAATACAATGATAATGATATCTTGATCATCCACTAGAATCGGGAAAAAGTAGATCTCTGTATCCAAGTTCGGAGACAATATATGCGGAACGAGAACACAGCAAAAAGTCTCAAACAGGTGGTACAAATACATGTGACCAGGTGAAGATTTGTCAACTTATCCAGGGTGTCGGAGCGCAAAGAAAGCTGACGATGAAGAAGTTGAAAAGTGCATAACAGGAGTGAAAGCATGCTCATTTCCCAGCCAAAATAGCGCGCATTGATATGATTTCCGCTATCAGACTTCGTTCGGTACGTGCTCCGGTATCGATCGATAGGAGGTAACTTGCCTTGCTGTATCGATACTGATCGATACTCGGATACTCGTATCACCGTCGGTAAAGTTATTTCGGGATTCGCTTTTGAACCCTGGCCCTGGCCCTGGCCTGGATGGAACGGAACGGCACGTATGCTTCTAGAAGACGGAGATTATTGGGTGGGAATGGCTGATGAGCAATAACAAAACCGCCCCCCTTTCTGATATTACCCCAATATCAAATTATATCAAATAGTGGAGCTTGGGCCCTGTCACGCCAATCTTATTACTGTACGAAAAAACGATGCCCCAGTGCCATGATCACGGATTCACGGATCCCGATACGAGTGAAGCAAGATTGGGTTGTTTTGAGGGGTTGTTATTGTTTTGACTCTTGAGTGAGGGATTGTAGATGTACAAAGTAAACAATGATGCAGGAGTAGAGGGGCAAGATGAGGGGGATATCCTGTACTTACCTGTGGTGAGTGCCAACGTGGCAGTTGATGGCAGTGCAGTTCACGTCAGCTCTCCCTTGCCTTTCCCATTGATGTTGATGGCGATCAGTGTGAGAGGTGGGGAGAGAAGAGGAGACCTTTCGAACCCATTAAACCTTTAAACCCTGAAACCCTGAAGAACGGCTTTCCCGGTAGCTGCCGGTGCCGCAAAAGTTAAGACGATTACGGAGTACAGTCAGGAGGCACGTCAACGCGTTGTGATTGGCCCAAGCGCGTCCCCAGAGTAAACAAGATGGCGGTATGCCATGCATTCGTCCATTGTATGTCCAAGCGAACGGGAAAAAAGTTTCGAAACTCCAAGTATCTTTTACTTTGACCCCTTTTCTCGGTTTCTACAACTTCATCTTCATAAGTTCACCGCCATCGCCATCGCGCCTGCCAGGAGGAGGACGTCGTCGACAACAAAAACAACAACAACAACAACAACAACACCAGTGGAGTAAGTGGGGATCGCAAGGTGCAAGTGCAGGTGCCACCCGTCGCGTCAACGAATAAGACTAAGCGAGGCGCGTTCAAGTAGTCAACACCAAAACCGCCCATTCGTTTTTCGACTCTCCTCACGATTGCCACGCATTGCATTTACCACCAACCACCGCCCACTCCTCCACCCTTTCGTCTCCTCCCCTCCCGCCTCCTCTCCTCTCCTCTCCCCTCCCTTCCTCTTCATCAACATCATCCTCATCGCCATCGCCGACAGATATTCTCTCGACACTGGCAGGCACCCTTAGGAACTGGTATTTTAGGGGTTGGAGTGTGAAGTGTAGAGTCTAGTGCTATGCTATGCAGTTGGGATAGCATCAGCCAGTCTAGTACCGTTCTTGTCATGATTATTACCTGCTCCTCTCCATGAGATCAACTCCTCCCACGTCACCACCACCACGAAACCTCAGCTCTTCAGCTCGCGGGGCATTCCTCCGTCGTTTCAAACTGCAGCATTCCATCCGAGTCGACACTCGCTCCTAATCGAGCCCGTTTGTTATCGACCGAACGAACCATAAGGTAGTCCGCCTACTTCCTCGCCTTGGCCCTTTCACCAACAGTCAGCCATACACTTGATCGACAGCTGCATGCAAATCCGAAATCCCTCAAATCTTTGAAAGATCCATCTCTATGCGGTGTGGAAAATAGTTCAGCCATCACCTCCAGAGAGTGAATTCTCTCCCCCACCTCATCTTAGGTATCATACGCGAGCATCGCCGCATTCCAGCTACTATCATGTCCTACTCCAATAGTGGTGGCGGGACCCTCACCCTGCCCTCTCCGACACACGTCCACCACGTTGATGTTACCTCTGCCGTGAGATCTATCAGGCGCTCGCTCTCAAGATCTCCATCCAAGTTCAATCTTGTCAGAAAGTCACCAAGCTCATCGCCCAAATCACCACTATCACCATCGCCATTATCGCCACCAAAGCGCACAGCTTCGCAGCCTGCTATCTTCACCGGTAGCGCCAGCAATCCTCCGCACACACCGTCTCCGTTGGCCGTACCCTTTCCACCAAGCGCAAAGTTAGCTCTGCGCTCATCTGGGCGGGCGAAAACCGCTCCTGCGCGACCTTCATCACGCACTCGAACGTCACCCCGGAGTCCCATCAAACGTGTTTTGAGCCAGACATCGGATGCTGGAAACGCGACTCCAAGCTCGTCCGCCGGATCTGCGAGTGGACAGGAGAATAGTACAAGTACGAGCCCCGTGGAGCGCCAGAGTTGCGAGAAAGGCGCAAGGACGGCTTTCAATATGGAAATTAGTGCGCCTGTGAACCATGCGCTCTCACGGCTCGGCGACGGTTGCAGTGACACTCCTCTCGGCGCGTCAACCTCGAGCCCTCTGAAGCGCAGTGATGCGATCATGAATCTAGACCAAGCAAGTTTAGGGAGTCCAGTCGCAAAAAGAAGGAGTTTACACGGTTCAGCAAGCTTTGGCCACGACTTCAATGTCTTTGATCACGGACCAGTATCCTCACCGCAGTTCGATATCCATGACGATTTTAATCATGAATATGAGTTATCCACCACCTCTCTCTCTGCTGAGAACGGATCAAACCTGACATCAATGCCTCGTCGATCGTCTTCATTGCGGAAGTCTACTTTACAGCAGCGACACGGAGAGAAGACTTCATGGGGCAGAAGACACGCAGCTCAACTTCTGGCGGCTCAACAGCAGGCCAACAATAACGCCCCAGACGTATCCACACCCCAAACCAAAAGCAGACCTCGTTGTTCTCTGGACCATTTTATGCCTCCTATGGCTAGAGATAGTCCTTTCTCCTCACAAGGCAGTCTTCCAAATGCATCTATGCATATGGTTAATCAACCAGCGCATCAACCTCACCCATTATCCCGGACTATGACCACTTCCTCGTCAAGTTCGAGCCTCGTTGATGAGTCTCCTACGCATGTTCCGGTTAATTTTAACGATCAGAGGAGGCCCAGACTAGATTTCTCTAAATCTTTGCCCGCGGGGTCGTTGAGGCCATATCCACTTGGACGGCCATCTGGAGAAGATGAGAACGGGTCCTTTTCAACGCCTCAAAATTATAAATCTGTGAAGCCGTTGCCAGCTGCATTCATGTCCACCGGCCTCATCTCCAAAGTCAATCGCCATCCAGAAGAACAGCATGTTCCTTATGGTGCCAAGTCCAATGTTCCTGACACACCATGTAAGAAACCAGCCAATATCTTTGCAACCTATCCTCAGCAGGTTCCTGGCAGCGCGATTGCCAAGGCGAGACACATTCGACACTCCTTTGGTACACCCTCAACACCTTTCAATCCCCATGGGGCCCAAGTTGTACCAGCCACATTTGGAAAAGGGACAGGCGTATTCGGTAGCGCATTCGGCAGACAGGGTTCAACACGGCGAGGCAGCTTTCTCAGTATTGATGGAGATGATAGCGACGCGAAGGGTGACAGCCAGGGTTCTGAATTCGACCTTCCACCAACTCCAACAAAGCAGGCTCTTGCACCTGGCTCGGTGTGGCATCAGAGCAATGGAAGTCCAAGCAACCATCGAAGTACAGCCGCTTCCACATCCGCTGTTGGCTATGGCTTAACCAAGAAACTCCCCAGAATGAGCAGTAAGTTGAATCTTTCTATAGGACCAAGCGAACTGGAGGCAGACGACAGTGATGGATCAATGGACATGAGCGACTCTCCGACTACAGCCAATGCTAGGCTTGGCCCCAAAGCTTTCATGTCCATGCCGTCCGTCAACATGTCCCATTCACTTAGGACCCCATTTATACATTCTCCGACTCCAATGATGTCGAAGTTTCGTACTATAGCCTGTCTCAGCCCGTCAAGAACATTGAGCTTTACTAAAATTCGTATTGTGGCTCCAGCGAGTCCGTTGGAGCGTCTAGATTTCGTCGAGAGGCTCTCACCTCAAACACCACAGGATAGCATGCTGCCACCTGACCCTAGCGGTCTTTCCATCTCAAACCCCCGCGATATTCAGATTGGAAACTCAGGTCCCACCAGCGGTGCGTCCATGCTACCTCCAGCCACCCCGACCACTGGCCGAGACTACTTCGCACAGATTGGGGATCGACGACACAGCATGACCCCTATTAGCAACTTTACGGGACCGGAACTTGACGAATCACTCTCGTCGCGATTTGAGAAGGCGGAGTTGATCGGGACGGGAGAGTTTTCTCAGGTCTATCGCGTCACACAAACTACGCCTCTCAACACGACAAATTCTTTCTATCTTGGGGCATCTGAATCGCCACTACGACGTAGATCTCCCCCAACGCCCATACCAGAACGGGTGTTTGCTGTCAAGAAGTCACGACAGCCTTACCAAGGCATCAGGGACCGTCAAAGGAAACTGCAGGAAGTCAACGTGCTCAAAGCACTGGGACAGTCTGATCACGTCGTGCATCTCATGGATAGCTGGGAAGAGAAAAACTACCTTTATATCCAGACCGAATTCTGCGAGGAAGGCAGTCTCGATCTTTTCCTCTCGCAGGTGGGCCGAAAGGGAAGATTGGACGATTTTCGTATTTGGAAGATCATGCTCGAGCTCTACCAGGTAAGTTCGATGTCACCCTAAGAAATGACTCGGGGCTAACATGCGTTCTAGGGTCTGCAGCATATTCATGATTCGGGATTTATTCATTTGGATCTCAAACCAGCCAATATCTTAATCACTTTCGAAGGTGTACTAAAGATTGGCGACTTCGGGATGGCCACTACGTGGCCTGCTCAGCCTGGAATCGAGGGAGAAGGTGACCGTGAATACATTGGTCCGGAGATTCTCTTGGGCCAATACGACAAACCAGCCGATATCTTTGCTCTAGGTCTCATCATGCTCGAGATCGCTGCTAATGTTCAACTTCCTGACAACGGTCCTACTTGGCAACGACTTCGCTCCGGTGACATGAGCGACATTCCTAGCCTTACCTTCAGCACTGACAGCTCGATGCTGCGAGACGCCGAAGGGATACCCATTGAGGAGAGCGAGATGACTATGGATTTATTCGGCAGCGATGATGAGTTTGAGACAGCCTTCGGTTCTCCCACCCTGACTTCTCGCAAGCGAAACATCGGAGGCTCAAGCAGGTCATTATCTCATGATCCTGGAAACCTTTTCGGCTCTGGACGACGAGGCGAGCTTCACCAAGCCCCACCGTTCATGAGGGACATGTACCATGTTCACGCCCTGGATAGGATCGTTCGCTGGATGATCTGCCCAACCCCCGAGAATCGCCCAACCGTCCACCAAGTCTTGGAGTCTGATGGTATTCGATGGGTTGAATCTAGACGCCGGGCAGGCGCAACCGTTTTCGAGGGCAATTGGGGCCCAGCTGATGATATCCTCGCCGACGACGCCGAAATGATGGATGTTTGAGTTTTAACCACACTGAGATTTTGCTCACCCAAATTGCTCATATCATCCGCCGTAACTCGCTCGCTCCTGGATAGGACCGGCGAGGGTTTGGATGACTCCTCTTTGAATTTGGAAGTGGTGTTACGGCGTTTGCAGGATAATGGTGCAGGTCGCACACGATCTTCACTCGCAAACGACGAACGATGACGACGAAATATTATATCAGCCTTATGAGCTTCTTGTCCGCTCTTTACATAATCTTCGAGACGCCCCCCCTAGACAGCTTTTTTACGCATTCACGAAGTCCACGAGAAGGAATGATTATGATAGAACTCGGGTGTGAAGAGTAATAATCATATGTTTCGGATTATGATAGACCTTATACGCCTACTTTTACCAGTTTGTGTATTCGATTCTTGTCTTGTCGCTTTGTTTTTTTGGAGGATGCGCATGTTTTCAACTATTATGATACTTGCTTGCTTGCTTGCTATAGCTTAACCAGATTTTGGTTGCTTTGTATGAGCTATGTTTGAGGGAGGCGTATTACTGCAGGGACAGGGCGTTGATGATGTACATAGAAAGCAGACGCCTGTCACAGGTGAAGCCTCTAATGGGGATGATGAATAAGTAAACTGTGGTCTGTTGGAACTTGTGAATGTGTGAGGTGAAATTATGTATGATTTGTCGATGGCTGCTGTATGATTGTGTGGAATCATATGCCAACTCTCGAAAGCCCTTGAGAAACCTAAACATCAACCGTTGGCTGCCCAACTTAACCTTAACCTCTACAGCAAAGCCTAGCTGACCCTTCTACTGCTACGAACCAGTCGTGTTACTGTACAGTAAAGAGGCTTGATTGACCCCAAAGCATCAAATTTATCTAGAGCTTGCTCTTCCAAGATCTAGTAGATAAAAACATTCGTTATACTGCTGGTATACAGTCACAGTACCATACTGAGTACGGAGATTGAAGTGAGTGAGTGAGAGGGCTAGTTTAGGTTAATTTATGCTATGCTACTAACGGAATTCTTTCTTCCATACGACTCGTATCCCATTTCGCAGGAAAGGAATGGGCACTTCCCTACTCTTGGTTTGTTTCGATGGTATGTATGTATACACGATGTCGTATGTATGTAGTATTAGTTACGAGTCTAACCATAACTTGCAAAGCAAAGTCACATTGTATCACTCAAGATTAGATCTAGACAAGACAGGACAGGACAGCAAAGTCGTCATCACAACTTCATCATTCGCACAATCTAAGTATCTCTGAGAACCTACAAGTCCCCTCGCAATCATCAGCCTCCGCTCCCCTCTTCTTTTCGGTTTGTACACATCTCCTACTCATATTCTACACATTCTTGTTCGCTCCCCCGCCAAACTAAAACAAAAACTAGCCGGGTATCATGATTCGCCCTTTTGCTGAGAAAGGAAAATGTCCCATTCTTTAATGTGATGGATGACCGTCTATGGTTGAATTTCGCCGCCTCCAGTCCCAATACAAGAAAGAAAGGAGAGCTCATGCCATGCATGCTCGTAACTTTTGATGGTTTTTTGTTATCCGTGTACTGTCCAAGCCCGTGATCCTGAAAATAAAAAAGCAAGTAAACAAGCAAGCAAGTGTATGCTGTTCCTCTTTCACTGCAAATGCGCCTCTTTCTTTCGCCCACGCTTGATTCGTAAAAACGCTCGCTGAATTGTACAAGACGGAAGCAAGATAACAAAGGAAATTTTGCGCTGTGGTGTTGGCTTAACCACGTGCGATGCTCGCAGGAAGACCCTGTATTATATGCACAGTATCAGGGTCTTGGTCCGCGGCATTCGGTTTGACCGTTACTCGGCCCTCGACGGATATGCTCCTAACTCGCTGGCTCAAAGGAAGTGTGTACCTGAGTGTTCCTCGAACAATCAGTTCAAACTCGTGCTGCAGCACCCTCCCCCATCGCTGGCTCCCGGCGGGGCTGGTCTTGTTGCCCGGATGATCAACGCGAATCTGGCCCAGGCTTTGAGACTTTGAGTGATGGAATGGAGACCCCTCGAATGTTAGGGGGCTGTCGAGTTCGTAGACGTGACCGATTTCCAGGTTTGGGTTCGTAGAAGGATCCTTTCCAAGGGGTGGATCATAAGGATCATCGTCTCGAATGCGAAGTGCTCTTCTAAGTACATCACCTGGTCTTGGAGCATGCGCCCACCACTCTGAATCTGTACCGGCATATTTTGATTTGGCGAAAAGAACCAAATCTGATGAATCCACAACGACAGCCACAATGTTTGGATTCCTTGCCTGGACCAGCACATCGAAGATGACATCTTGTTCACTTGCAAGGACATTCTTCAGAGACAGCACCTTAACTTCGGTAAGAGGCTGAGTTGTCGCAAACATGAACCCAACAGCTCCGGATATTACCAAAATAATCATGATCGAAAGAACGAAACACCCTGCAAATCTTGCAAAGAATGACTGATTTTGTCTTGACGCGTGGTGTTCCAGTTGACGCATCGAGGATCCACCCGGTCGTCGACCTCGATTATTAGATCTTGTCGAGCGAGCCGGCGGTATCAATGGTGTATGCTCATTGTCCGCCTCATCATCTAAATCATACCCCGACAGAATCGGCGAAGGCTTTTTCCCATTACCCACTGTTCTCGTATTCGAATATTTGGGACTTGTAGGCCGTGATGATTGTCTAGAAGCATTTCCCGAGAATTTTGGTTTTGTTGCACTTGGAAAAGGAGATTCGTTATCAAAGATGGACGCATGGCCATTGCCGCCGTTTCGACCCCATCGACCGATGTGGTGATGATGTGTTGTTCCTCTGCCCGTACCTATGTTACTTCGTGCTGTACCTTTGCCGTCATCTTCACCAGTGGTCGTCTCTTGGCCGGCACTGTTGTAGGATGAGTGTGCAAATTTCATACTTTTCTTCATAGCCACGCTGTGACCGCCATCAACCACAGATCTTGAGCCTTTCCTCTGGTCTGCCTGACTTGCCATAGATGTGGCGCTGGGTGTTCGAGAGTGATAGCGCCGGGGTTGGTCGCTTGCGTCTGGTGGATTCGATTCGTAGACAAAGGTCTCCTCGGAGTCCGATGAATCTGCTTCGTCGACCGCGCTGGCGACTTTGGCTTCAAAGATATCTGCCTTTGAGGATGCTGGACGGTTTCTGATTAGCAAAGAACTTACACTTCGAATACTGATCAAACTTGGTTTTCGAGATGCTGGAACAACAGATTGACTAGGGTGGACTTGATGCTCAGGACTTGTTGCACCACTGCTTGGTGGCGAATACGAGCCTTGACCGTACGCCCACTCATGTGACCAACGAGCAGTAAACTTTCTTGTAGAATGATGATGATGCTGGGATCTGGACAAATGTGGATGCTCACCCGTGCCAGAAGTTACTGATGGAGTCTTCCGCCCAGTCTTCTTCTTCTCTTTCTTCGGTCTTATTGTCTCGGAGCTTGGTTTCGCACGGATGCTACCGTTGGCCCCTTGCCCACTTACATTGACTTGCGGTACGGAGCTGACAGTCTCCGCCTCCACTGTCATATTCCTGGTTGACTCCCCTGACGGTTTCCCTCTACCAGCGCCAGCACTTGCGGAGAACGACTTTGTGGCGAGACCACCTGGCCGTAATGCTGTCACTGGAGGAGCAGGTGTACTCCTCATCTTGATCTCGCCTTTGCCTCCACTCTCGCTTCCACTCTCGTTGGCAGCAGGAAAGCTAGGCTTGGCTCTGATAGTAGAAGCCGAGGACCCGTCCTCGGATGGAGCTCCATATGAACCATCTTCCGACTTCTCGGAGCCATCAAAGCTCCTTGCAGGAGTATTTGGCTGGCTGATTTCTTGCACAGTCTCCAATGTAGAACTAGCCCCGCTGGCACCCCTCGCCGGCGTTCTCATTCCCGGTGCTAATAATGAATCTTCTACCTCGGAGTCCTTCTGTGGTTGCTTTCCTTCTGATTTCTCCGGTACCTTCGATATTCGCTGAACATTGATGGCCGGGCTCTCCTGCTCGGTTTTTCGCGGTGAAGTAATGGATGGCGTGTTTGTAGGGGGAGGTGATCTAAGTCTTGGAGATACGGGCCAGCGAGGAGCGTCCTTAATCTCTGAAGTAATGGATGGTTTCTGTGGAACTGGAGCTCGTATGATGGGCTCCGACGCCGCTGGATGTAAAGTGGGTATGGATGCAGCAGATAGAGCTCTTTGAGTGGCGGCAGCAGAGGGTGGGTTTTTGTGAGTGCTGGACGAACGCGAGGGACTGACGTCCTGTACGCTGTTCTTTCTCGAACGACCACCCGCAGACCGAGCTGTTGATGAGGTAGATTTGTTGTTGAGTGAAGGTCGGACAGGAGACGATTCTCTCGAGGGTAAAGGGCTGTTTGCGGCGGACGGTGTGGGTGTTCGTCTGGGTTGGAGTTTCTTTGTTGTGGTGGTGATGGTGTTATTGGTGGGTTTTGAAGATGTCAGTTTAGACGGCGTCGAAGTTGCTTGGTGGTGGTGGGAATGGTTACTGGCGGCGGCCGCTGTTGTATCCGCTGGCTCCGCTGTCTCATTCGGCGTACCAGAAACTGAGTTGGACATGTTTATACGGAGGAGGAAAGGTCGGAGTGAGGATTGTAGTGGTAAGTCGTAGTCGTATTGCCCTGCCTCCGTACGGAGTACACTCACTACCTTCTCCACTGTACACCAGCGCACGCGAAGAACTAACTTAATCTAATCCCAGCTTTGGTAAATCCCAGCCAAGGAAAAGGTGGGGAGCGAGCGGTAGGGCAGATGTTTTTGTGTGGTGTGGGAGTGGTGTGTACAGTACAGTACAGTACAGTACTCGGATTGTCGGTATGGATATGGTATGGTATGGTATGGTATGGGTGGAAGGGTATGTGTGGTGGGTATGTGTATGGTATGGGTGAATGGCCTTTGGCTGTGGGTGGTGGGAGGATGAACACAGACTCGATGCGGAGGAGTTGGTCCATTCAAGGCAGCTGGGTGCAGGATTCGTGAGTGAAAATGGATGGATGGATAGATGGGTGGATGGATGGGATGGGATGGGATGGGATGGGGATGAGATGGCATTTGGAAGTTGCATTTGCAAGCGTTGTCATCAACCGGAAACTGCAAGGATGTGCTGCCAGGGGAAGCGGATAACGAGAGGCGAGGGCGAGGTACCTAGGTACGTACCAGTACCGTACCTACCCTACGTACAGTACAGTACTGCTGTAAGAAAGTGAAAGTACTTTCATCTCAGATCAGAGCAGAGCTGTGGAGCGAGTGAGATTGAGAATAAGATCAAAGCAGCGGTGAACTGAACTTCCTGATGCAGATCGCTTTTGCAGCCTGTTCTTCTCTGTCAATACTGTATTATGCTCTACTATGCGCCATTTTAGCTGACGGGGTATACTCTAACTACAGTGTCTCGGCACAGTAAATATCTTCAAGACTGCTATAGGTATCATCGCCACCCGGACGTTTGGGATTTTCGTGTGATACCGAGAAACCAGTTCCCCATCTCTCCCCCATCCTTTCCCCATCCTTTCAGGGTCCAGGATGGTAAGTACCTACCTAGGTATGTTTGCTGGATCCTCCATCTGTCACCCCCTCTCTGCCATATTAATGATGACGGGATGACAGTCCAGCGGGCCGCGCCTTGCATCCAGCTGTGCCTTGATACTACAGATCTAGAGATCACTTGATATTCAAGATGCAACCTCATTCCACCCAAAACCTGTATCTCCTTCTGCAACGTACCTATATTACTATATCCCTATCCTATGCGACCGACCCATTGTAGCACAGACGGCAGATACCTGGGTAGGGAGAAAACATCTCCAAGTGATCGAATTAGGCAACACAGGCATCAAGTCACATTCTGCCAAGTGGCTTACCATCGATCGAGCATCAGGAGACAGGTATCGACCCCTCGAATATATTTTTTCAAAAGAGACATGACTACCTAGGTAGATACCATGATTATTAATAATTAACCGCCTCGAAAAACATTTGCAGTTTCTGATCCGGAGGCAACGGAACGAACGGTCCTTCATTCATAGGTAGCATTTTCTAAAAAGTCCAGCCTAAAATCCCGACCGTCTACTCGTCCACGTTTCAACGTTCCAGAAGCTCTAGCCTTTCCGTCCGGATTCTGCGGCTCGACCCAATAACGCGGGTTCCTGAATCTAATCCCGAAGGTCCACACACACCCTCATCCATCATCCATCGTCCCATCCCCATCCCACGCCCTCTTACCTACCCCCACCAAGCTTACCACCCTACTCTGACAATATTCACGAGCTGAGAGAAATCTGGACAACGCAGCATGTCTGCCTCTCCCTCTCTCCCAGCTACGTACAACGATAAGCTGAAGGATCAGGGGCGTCAGCATTAAATCAGAAGGGGCTCATGACCTGAATGTAAGGCTGCGAATGTCTCTCCTTGGTGGGGGTCTCTGTGCTGGGCTTTGAGACATTGCGAATCCTTTATTACATCATTAGTGCTATTGTGGTCTTGCTTTAGCGGCACTTGTACCTTTTCCATTTACGTAGTTCTTTTTTTTTCTTTCTTTCCGACCCTATTTTCAAGGCAGTCGTTTCCCCCTTTACGTTGCACAGGCAGGTTTCCCTTTAAGAGAAAGTGACGCACATCAGGACTTTTGACGCTCTGATTGAGACCTCCGTGTCTTTAGACCGCTTGGTAAAATATCATTTGATTTTGTGCCTTGTGGTTTGCATGGGTGTCCAAATAAGAAGGGTTATAAATTACAAATGATTATAGGAAAGCATAAGCAAATGAAAAACATCAGTACGGAGGTAGACAGCTATGTAAAATGCAGCAAAACTTCGTCTGCTCTACATTGAAAGGTCGCCTGTAGCCATAGTACGATATGTAACAAGATTAGAAGAACCTAAGATCAACTCTAGTTCAAGGCCATTCATAGTCTTTGGAGATATGGAGAGAGTGTGCTATTAGGACGGGAAGTGTACGCAGGCGGTTGCTCCAGCACAATGTGTCGCTGAGTTTGAAATATTAAAAATAGCAATCTCTACAGGAGGAACATCGGACCTCTCACTTGAACTCTAGGTTGAGGTCGTTCATTCTCAGTCCTCGCATTCAAAGAAAGACAGGTACCGAAAAAACAAACGTCATATAGAGAACAGAAATTAAAAAACTTACTGCTAGAGTGGCATAGAATGATGCGCGAAAAAATACCAAGTGCTTGTGTGTAGTCCTTGTTCCATTTTACTATGCTCGAAGCATGCCAAGTTATCCTCCACTTCGTAGTACCCCCATAGCGGCTCGGATTAGCTCTGATGTTTCTTTTTGCTATACCTCCATGCTGTTGTAGATGTCATACGTCCATGTTCTGCAAGCTGTACCTTTATCTCCCGTAGCAACTACAAGTTCCATCAAGTTCGATTCGATAGGAGATTGAGCCAGAATACCGCATATTTCGTAGCTGGCGTTAAGAGTGATCGTTGTCTCGACATCAAGTGTACCGCCGTCTTCAATCATCCTCCTCCTCGTCACTCGTAGCTTCGATATTCGACTTCTCCTCCTCTTTAGCCTTTGCCTTTGTCTTCCTCTTCGGCTTGACCTCTTCTGACTCGTCCTCTTCAACCTCTTCAGATCCTTCAACCTCGATGCCCTGCGAGCGTAAAGACGCGTTTATCGCTGGAATTGCTTTGACGAAGGCTTTGTATTGATCAACTGACAGGGAAATGCCCTAGCAAAGTAAGAATCAACCGCGCAAATGATAGGCATGTTATGCACCTTCCTGCCTGGCAAGTATTCATCATCCTTCTGGTAGAATTCCCGAATATTTACCAGCTTCGAGCCCTTGAAATCCGAGATTTCAACTCTGCGGGGAGTTTTGGAAGACGAAAGCTAAGGTTAAGCTTATCAGAGTCTATTTTGAGTGGATATTGCAGAAACAACTCACCTCCCAGAACTTGCTCTCCGAGTTGGCTTTGGCTTTGGAAGCTGCCTTCTTACTCTTCTTGGTCTTGGGCGCGTTGCCGTCATCGTTGGAAATGAAGCCACCATCGGACTCGTAGGTCTCAACCTCCTCATGACCTCTCTTTCCTTTAGCCATTGTGATTGAGTGAGAGACTGGGGTCGGTGTAATTGGTGATGCTGGCTTCGGTGGATAGAGAGTGGTAGGATTCGATAGAAGATCGATAGAAGATCGGTAGAAGATCGATAGAAGATGCTTCTTAATGACTGTTCTCGATGTTTGCTTTGGCTGAAGGAAGTGTATATTTGTAGTTATGTAGAATGCGGAGTCGCGATGTCTTTCTATCCGACGCGACAAAATCGCGAGCTGACAGGGCTAACCCGGCTTTTTCTTGAAGGGGTAAAGCGGATTCTATTTTAAAAGGGGAACACCAGGACACCAGAACACATAGATTATGTAGGTAAACCTCAAGATACCTATTCAAACAGCATACGTGAATAAGAAGTCGATCTGTTGCACAAGCACAACATTGATTGCGAAGAAGACACCTTGCCCCTCAATCCGATCACAGTAAACCCCTACCCCCGGGTTGCGCCATCAAAGAGCCCCGGACCATCAAAGAGTCTCCGGTCTCTCAATAATAAAGCCTCGAAAGACTGAACCTGCCGACTTCAGCATGCGCCAGCACCAATTACCAGGGCGATGAACGGAACAGGCGGAGACTCGAAGCAGGGCGACGGCCTTGCTGTCGCCAACGAGCCCACGCCTGCGATAAAACATCATTGCGCATCAGCGAGTGGAGAGGACATCACTACGAAGGCATTGCGCTTTCTATCTACGGCATCTGTGGAAACACTGGGTGGAATTGCCGTTGGTCTTGCCGCTTGTACATATCTCGTCCTGGGAAGACTGGGCTTGGTCCTGATCGGAATTCTGGGGGGAGTAGTGTTGCATGCAACATGGGAGGGCCAGAGCTCTTTGGCTGGCACGGTTGAGGATGCGCGGAGAGAAAAGGGGCTGGACATAGTCAAACGCATTCTGGATTTGAGGGAGGGCAAGGATCAAGAAGTGGAGGAAGATATCGAGGACCAGATTAAAATTGCTAGCTTTGAAGGTTTCCCACCAGAAACTGGAGCAGCTCTCAATGATCTTATCGAAGCTGTTTTACAAAACTATGTAAAGTGGTGGTACAGTCCTATTCTTCCAAAAGACCAGTCTTTCCCAGCAGCAACCCGCCAGACCCTCACGAAATTCATCCTGTCAGTTTCCCACCATCTTTCCAGAAAGCGTCCCGCAGATACGTTCCTCGACTTCCTCACCAATTCCTCCTCGATTGTCATAGTCTTCCTCAATGAGTTATCAAGCGCCATGTCTGCAACGCAAGGAACGGGCGTACCATCAACTGAAGCTGTATATACATACTTGTCTGCAAATCCCGACTCGAACCTTGCAAATGTCCTCAACGAGAAGCAGCAGATGAAGAAGTTCAAAATGATTGCTGAAGATATACTGCAAAACTTCCTGGAGAAGTCAGCTTATGATTGCGATCCAGCAAGGATTTTCTTGAGAGAAATTCTAGGGGGGGTTGTGCTGGATATGACATTGAAAAGTTGTTCGAAACCGGAATGGATAAATGGATGGATTGTATATCTTCTAGAAGATGGCGAGCCAGATTTTAACCAAGCCATAGATGCAGGGATGGGTAATGGACTGGAGACTGGGAGTCCATTCCATGATATAGATGGTAATGTGGGTAACGTTGGGTTGGCAAAGACCCCCAAGTCGCAGATCGAGAAGCAAAACCAGGAGTCTAAGCGACACAAGAAACGTTTGAGCAGGGCAGAGGAGGCAATGGAGGAGGCAATGGAAGAGGCAAAGAGGCTCTCTCAGCTTATTGCAGAAGAGGATGCAAAGAAAACTCAAAGTACCCCACAGCCATTAGACGACGCTCCTAAGATTTTAATGGATGCCGTGGAAGAGAACGCGCATGAACTGGACTTGAAGACGACTGAGTTGACCGGCAATCCACCAACGCAGACTCATGCCAAAGAGCTGCCTGCCACCGAAAACCGCAGTAATCTTGCCGAGTCTCCTATTTTCCCCAAGGCTACTGCGTCTACTTCATCGTTGCCATCGCAAACAGGGTCTTCCTTCACCAGCTTCGACCAGATTGTCCCACAACAAGCTCCCCTTGCACGTCAAGAGGGCTCGCCACGTTCTCGAAGAAAAACGGTGTCCTTGACACTTCACAATGCGAATATCATCATTCATGACGACTCAACGCCATCCGACAAGGGAAAGATTCGTACAAAGCCCATGGGAGACTATCTTGTTCAGATTGAGCCTGCATCCTCTCATCATCCTGGGTGGATGATTGTACGAAGATACCCTGATTTTGAGACTCTTCATGAGGTTCTACGGCGAATTGCACAGGTTTCAGGTGTTACAGCATTCACAGAACAGCACTCGACATTACCTAACTGGAAAGAGCATACAAAGCCATCATTACGAGGCGAACTTGAACGATATTTACGTGATGCCTGCTGGTATCAGCCTCTCGCTGAAAGTGAAGGGATGAAGAGATTCTTAGAGAAAGACCAAGGTCACACGATGTCCGGTTCAAGCTCGAAGAATGGGAATGGCTTCCCTGGGATTGGTTGGCCAACTCCTTCGGCTTTTGAGACGATGGGTAAGGGGATGCTGGATGTACTTGCAAGCGCGCCCAAAGGAGTCGCTGAAGGTGGGAAAGTCATTGGTGGTGGAATCACTGGCGTCTTCACCAACATTGGAAACCTGGGCCAGAAGAAATCAAATGGGACATCTGTAAGCTCGACAAATGTGGGAGGACACACTGCGGCTCGAGCATCAACATCGACTTTACCTAGAATGGACAGTCAAGTTTCCCTTAGTGGTTCACGAAGGGGAAGAGCGAGTGAAGACAGCTTACGAGTATCACCGATTGTCCACACTCAACCATCAAAAATCCCACCTATGGAACGCAGACCAAGTAGCAATTCGATTGCTGAGGACACGAGTGAAAATGAGCCTCGGGTGTCATCTGCGAGGTCGTCAATGAGTGGGCGAAGAAGCACAAACCATAGTCGAGATCCAAGCAGAGCGCCTTCCAGAAATACTCCCCTGTCATCTCCCACACAAGAAAACATTCCAAGGAGAATTGACGAGGTCAAATTACCGCTTCCGCCAAGTGATATTGCTGATGATTATGGTGTGCCATCCGAGGATTCTTCAGCAACGCTATCCCGAACAGAAAGCGCAACAGCTCGGACATCCACAAGTACTGCACCATCGCCAGCTCGACCATCACTTTCCGCGCCTAGAAGACTCTCTGTGCCTGTGGTTCAGACTCCTGCTCGCAAGATTCGCAAAGAGCCTGTCCCTCTTTCGGAAGCGGAAACTCGAGTGGCTGTCGAACTCCTTTTCGCCGTCATCAACGAGCTCTATACACTGTCTTCGGCATGGAACATTCGCCGCACACTACTCTCTGCAGCAAAGACATTCCTCCTACGGCCCAATAATCCTTCCTTGAACTCGATTCAGTCTCTCATTCAAGACTCGGTCATAGCTTCGAACACTTCGGACGCGGGTATTGCGGCACAACTTCGAAAACTTCGAGAGAACACAATGCCTACAGAAGAAGAATCGAAGGCTTGGCCGGCAGAGATGTCTATGGAAGAGAAAGAGAGGTTGCGAATCAAGGCTAGAAGGCTACTCGTTGAGCGAGGTGTGCCAGCCGCCTTGACGGGTGTAATGGGGCAAGCCGCAACGGGCGAAGCAATGGGACGGGTCTTTGACTGCCTGCAGATCGAAGAAGTGGCGCGAGGTTTAATGTTTGGGTTGCTATTACAATGTGTTCGGGCAATGACACATTAGATGAGGGGAATGATATCAAGGTGGGAGGTTTTCATACATGTAATCTTGGGACGAGGCTGATGAATGGGTGACTTCTACACATGTATAATAGAGGCAACGGTTCATGATGGCGCATGGGGAATTGCTAAGCTTCTCTTCGACTTGTCTACACTTTGTAATATGGAGAAACGATGCTATCGTGTTGCGTTCTTGACAACGTATATGCCCCTTCTTGCCTGCTTGTGCCCGTTCGTGTCCGTTCGTGCCCGACAGCCTGTCTCCGCGTCGCTGTTCCCTTCCGCTGCCTTGAGAACCCTCAATACATCCCATTGTGTCTGTCTTATGCTGTGTAGAGCGCTGGGTGGTGTTCTCGCACTGCTCGAGCGGCTCGTCAGGAAGCGTTCGCCGTCGAGTACACCGAGTCAGCCAGATCGTCTTGAGACATGGAAAGTAGTTGTGGATGTTCCTTACCTGCTTCTCTCTGCCTCCTCCAGTTATCCAGCCTGGGTACGCTCTCTGTGCCTCGCATTTCAGCTGGTACTACAGCCTGCAGTTTCCGTCCTCACCTCGTTTTCTAGCGTTGCCTCAAAAGTCAGGCCATATTTCCTTTGTTGACCTTCGTCAGCAGAACACCATCCATTTCGAACTCAAGCATAATAAATCACAATGCATTGATCGGTTTTCCCTGAAATTTGGTATATTACTCTTTATGGTATCTGAGTGTCTTTTGAGATGTTCATCGGCTCTTATATCCCTTGTTTCAGTGCGTTGCAAGTGTTTCTCGCCATCCGTCGTGTCTGCTCCCCCTTCATCCCTCCTGCCTCATTTGAAAGAAAACCTCTTCTTTTCGTCCTAAAATCATAGCTTGGGCGCGGCGTGAGGGCCGGTGAGGGCCAGGTGTAAGAGATTTCTCCCTCTCCAAAATTTCCTGTTTCCTTTCTTTCTTCTTCAGCTTTCTCGAGATTTTCTGCTGTTCCACTGCTATCAACTCTCTTACTTTCAAAGCTTTCGTTGTTATAAGACTGACCATCTTATACAACCCCCCATTATCGCGCTTCGCTCTTCGCTTTACATTCGCATTTTCGATTTTTCGATTTTACGATCATCGGCGTGCCGACCATACAGCCAATTTTATTTCGTCGCACACCAATGCCTACCACCGGCATCACCAACATGCCTGGTGTTCTCAGCCGACGGCTCACAGCATCCAGCGCTGCCCGAGTCTCTGAGAGCATCAGGCTTCACACCGAGAGGGTAAGTCAACTCATCCATTCCTCCGTCTTGCATTCCCATCCCCATCCTCCTTGTCGCTGTCGTCGAGTGTTTTTGTTGCATGTCGCACCCAATTTCTTTGATCAACGCTCGAGTTGAGCGATGAAGAATACGATACTCGTGCTCAGTGAGCTGTTTGGTCGCATTTGATAAGTTGTCGAAGTGTTTGCGGCCGTTTTGACCTCGTTGTCGCTGTCGCTCAAGCTGGGTGAAGGGCGAATTCCCTGAGGTTCTCCAGAATTCTTTTTGTTGGTTGCATCATCACTCTGGGAGACGTGCTCCTTCCTTCTCTTTTTCCCTTTACAAAGAAGAGCAAAAGCGTTCCTTCCCCCTTTTCTTCAGCTCGCTTAATCGCACTCATGGTGATCCACTTGATCTCCGCACGTGACAGTCTCAGTGGTAACTGCACGTGATACCTTCTTTCTTCATTCATCGCGTTCATCATCCATCCCATCCTGTCGGGAACTCACACTGTATATTGTACATTGTATATGGTCTCAAGTCATGTTCAGCCATCCATCTCCTCTCATCGCTCTGCTTTCAACCTCACTGTTACCCCGACCATGTCATCTCACCCTCTGCCGTACACTATTCTTGTCTTTTCAACTCGTCCCTCAATGTCCTCTCGTCACCGTTTCCCACTCCATGTCTTCTCTTCTCACTCTCTGTCACACATGTCTTCTCTCCTTTTCCCACTCCATCCTAACTCACTCTCTGTCACACAATGCTTCTTCACCACTCCATCCCATCCATTGCTTTCAGCCTCTCTTGCATCTTCCATTTCTCCCATCTGTTTCCTTGTGTCTTTCATTGTCTCATACTATACCATACCACACAACGTATCCTCCACTTCACAATCTTCAAGGCTAACATCTTCCTTCAGGTTCAAAAGGCCCGAGCTTCAGCTCCCAAGCCTTTTCCAGTCGTTGCCACGCGACTTACACCCAAACTCTCTACTCCGGTGACCAAACTTGGTGATTCGATTTCGGCATCATCAAAGGCCCCAGGATCCAGGATCCCCAGGAGTACCAGGACCGACCCCAGGACTACCAGGACCGACCCCAGGACCACCAGGACCACCAGGACCACCGGCCCCAGGACCATTGCCAGGACCAGGACGACAATCCGCCCCATTCTGAAGAAGAATCCAGGAGTTCCCACTGGACCGCCCAAGCGGGTCCACTTCGAATTCGACAACAGGACTATCGCAGCATTACAATACTTCGTACCATACGAACCACGCTGCGACAAGTACATTCGTACTCCGGACCAATCTAACACTCCTCACGTAGCAGGAGCTGTGAGGATCCATTCGTCAAACGGAGTGCTCACCCAGGAGCGCTTTGACGGACGGTACTTCACTCCCCGTTGGACTGGAACCTTTGGATCACGCGGCCACCCATCCCCAGGATCCCCCGGACCGGACCGCCATCCCCATCGGCATTGCAGGCGCTGCCTCCGAAATGCCCAATCTGGATGCTTCCTATGGCAAAACCACTCGGACCAGGACCTGGAGCGCCTATCCGGAAAGCAATATAGGACTCTCTGGTATCGGGCCCAGGAGAGTTATCAATGTGAGCAACATGACCCTTTCTTTTTCTAACTTAAAACAAAACAGGGTTTCTAATCCTACCAAAAAACTTTAAAACAAAAAACTTTCATTGAAGGGTTGAGTTGGTTGGTGGTTCTTCCATCTCACCCCTTCTTTGGATACCTCAAATAAAGCTTTCCCACATAGGGTAAGAGTAACATCTAACATTATAGGGCACCTTCTTTGGGTGCCAACCAATTTGCTGGGCGGTTCCCAGCATCTAACACACAGCATCTAACACACACAGCATCTAACAACAGAGACTAACAGTCCATTACTTTTCCTTGTTTCCTTGCTTTCTCATTTCCTTGCTTCCTTGCTTTCTGGATCTCCTTATGGGTTTACCGTGTACAGATTAGGGCCTTCTCGACGACATCCTTCTCGACGACATCCTCTCGACGACAATCCTCTCGACAATCCTCTCGACATCCCTTCGACGACATCCTTCTCGACGACAATCCTCTCGACGACCTCGGCGATTCCTTGTTGTTTTGGTGGAAAAGATCCGGAGTAGAGACTAACAGGAAGCTGGCCTTCTTCCTCTGGGCTGGATGTGTCTCTCTGCTTCGGGCTGGGTTGGGTAGTTGGGATGGAAGGCTTGGACTACGAGGGCGGGGTGGTCCGAACTCAGAGCATACAGGGAAATGGTCCTTCCCTCTGGCTGTCCTCGGGGTTCGGGCTGGGGTGGCGGAGTGGGAACTGGGCGGAGGAAGTGTAGGCGCGGCGTGCAGGCATAGGAGAACCCTCCTCTGGACTGGTGGAGCGTTCCTGCGCGCAGCGTCATACACATATTTTATCGGGCTATCCAACAATTCCTGCGCGCTCTAGAAGACCAAGGAATTTCAACTCATGGCTCTTTTGCCTTTCGGCATTTTACCAACAGAATGTTCCCTTCGACAACAACATTCTCAGCTACTGGAGCACTCTATACGACATACCAGAGCTTTATTCCAATTCGACATCACGAGTCTAGCAGCTCCCGAAAAGGCATGCTATTCGACTCATACAACTCACTTCGGATTTTACTTATCTTATACACGACACAAACACTAATTCTTTTCACTTCTTTTGCTCGGAATTTGGTACGTGGCACTGGTGGCGCTCTATACGAACACCAGTGTACCAACTTTCAGGCAATTCGACGACACTTCGCCTCAATGGACACGCTGTAGTCCCTAAAAGGCACAGCATCCATTCATACGACAACAAAGGTTTCTTCACATCCTCTTTCGCCAACCCTCCCTGTCGGGTTAAAGACACGGGGCTCTCGCGAGCGGGCCGCGACATTCAACACCTCCTCGTGGTGTGGCCTGGAAACATGCAGCTTCAATCAACTCAACTCTCACACTTGCTGCATGGCCAAGATTGAATAAACATGGACACAGAGAATTCACTTGTACTGTAATACATTAGATAGACAAAAATGCATTGTTCCATTCTCCACTCACTGGGCTCTTGCTCTTGTTTTCTCTATGTGATTCCTACCCCTCAAACTGTAAGACTGTTCCTTTGCTGAATTACTGTGATGAATCACGTGTATATTAAAATGTCCTTCTACCTATGTCTAAACCCTGAGTATATATCAAAAGTGGTCAAAGGTCTTTGGATCCAGACAACGGTAATATCTATATTTGGAGATCTCGATCCCCCCCAAAAAAGACCATACTCATCTTGTGCCTCGGAGTATGTGAGACATCTAAGGAAGTGATATCCCCTTAAACTTTCTCGGTGAAGAGAATCTGTGGGAAGGAATTGTAGTAAGACGATAGTTTCTCACGGGGTGTTTTTCTTCCGCCTGTATTTCTCGAAATAGATTCATGATTTGTGGCCAACTAGATAAGTCAACCACTCAAGCCCAATGTTTGCAATTCCTTCATCCCTGAAACGCTTTGCATTTGGAACTTAGAAAGATGGCTTCAAGGAGCGGTTTATCATCAAGAAAAATGGGGGCAGTTCGGACAAAATGGGAGATTAGGCACTTGGACAGAAATGCCCAAGCTTTTGTCTACTTTTGTGTATCTTGCCCTGCCTTGCCTTGCCTTGCGAGCCTAGCCACAATGTCACAATCTACAGTCTATGCCTGGAGCGCCATCTCCTCTCTGCTTCCATGACTCCCGCCTTTCCACGAGTGCTTCGGGTCCACGTTCTCCTTGATTTCCTTTGTCTCCCCGACATTCCCCCATCCGCCGCCACCAGGCGTACAGACAATGATCCTCTCGCCTGCTTTCATAGCAGCAGTATTCTTTCCCCCCATGTTGATCCGCCGCTCTTCAAACACAGCCTCCTCGAGCTTCTCATCCGTGCCATTGAGCATCTTATCCGACCTCTCGGGATTACTCGTCTCTACTTTCCTCACCCAGATATTCAGTCCGCACTGTGCATCCTCGCCACCAGCAAGACCGTACGGGTGATACACTCTCCGCTCACTTAATATAGACACCTGGACGGGGATCCGGAACTCGATATCGCGGATGACGCCATCTCCACCGCGATGCTTGCCCGCGCCTCCAGAACCAGCACGCAGCGAGAACTCCCGCAGTATCACGGGATATCGACGCTCGAATACTTCCGCGTCTGTGATCCGCGTATTTGTCATGTGCGTGTGCACTCCGTTCGTGCCATCCCAATCCTTGCCAGCGCCGGAGCCACCAGCAATTGTCTCATAATACCCGAAGCCCTTCTGCTCTTTCTGTCCTTCGATGTTACCACCAAAGCCAAATGTCAGGTTATTGCAGTCTCCTTGGCTGGCAGCGCATGCCTGGAATGCCTTTAGTATGACGTCTGTAACTCGTTGGGAAGTTAGGACGTTTCCGCCAACGACGGCGGCTTTGTCGGAGGGTGAAAGGAAAGATTTTGGTGGGATGAGGACTTTGATTGGTTTCAAGCAGCCTTGGTTTAGGGGGATATCTTCGGAGATTAGACAGCGGAGACAGTAGATTATTGCACTGTAGGTTACTGCTTGGGGTGCGTTGGTGTTGGCTGTTTAGGTCAGTGAGAGTTCAGAAACGAGAAATTGAACATACCATAAACCTCAGGGCCTGTTCCATCAAAGTCGAAGACTGCCTCTCCCTTCTTGGCATCAATGGTAATCTTAAGCTTGATTGGACTTCCGTCATCCATATAGTCCACTGCCGAGAGATCTTGACCCTCAAATCGCTTGCTGACATCCTTCAGTAGATTCCGCACGCTCAACTCGGCGTTTTTCTGAATGTTGATCATGTAAAAATTGACAACCTCCTCTCCATACTCTTCAATAAGAGTAGAAATGAGATTGATGCCCTTCATATTACTCGAGATCTGGGCTTTCAAGTCAGAAATATTATCAGCCAAACATCTTGTTCCGCTGCATCCCTCATACTTGGCAGGTTCTTTCAAGAGTAGTTCTATGATTCGCTCCTCGTTGAATCGTCCAGCACTAACAAGTTTCTCGGATTTGATCGCCGCTCCTTCTTGATAGAGTTCTCGAGAATGTGGTGGCATGCTTCCAGGTAGAATCCCTCCAATATCAGCGTGGTGGGCTCTTGAAGCCACGTAGAACAAGATTTTCTTCCCAGCTTCGTCAAACGCTGGAGTGATGACCGTGATATCTGGAAGATGGGTTCCACCATATTCTGGGTGGTTTGAAACAATAACGTCTCCTTTGACCAGCTTTCCACGCCAGATCTCTGCTTGTCGTTTTACGCAAGTTGACATGGACCCCAAATGCACTGGAAGATGGGGTGCGTTTGCCACTAGTCCGCCAGTCGAGTCGAAAAGAGCACACGAATAATCTAAACGTTCCTTGACATTGGTGCTGACACTTGTCTTCTGAAGAGCTCTACCCATCTGTTCCGCGATGGCCATGAATCGATGGGCGAAGATACTCAGCATAATGGGATCAACCTCTTTGGTGGTATCTGGCTTCGATGATCTAGGAATATTTAGTCGTTGATAACTTCGAAGAACAAGAAGCACTTACGTATCATTGAGTTCCTTTTCTCCAATGTTGATGACAACGTGCGTGTCGAGGATCAATGCTGTTGCACCAGGAGTAACGACGATGGTTTGAGTTCCATCTGCAAGAATTGCCGGGCCCTTGACCCTATCACCAACCTCAAGATCCTCTAATTTGTAGATCGGGGTATCGTGTCGCTTGCCGTCAAAATACACCTTCGAACGCTTGTACTCTTTGTCCCCAGACTTTACATCATTTAGCTTGAGCGCCTTTAACTGCTGATCGACAGTCTTTCCAAGACCCTCAAAACTCTTTCCAATTCCACGAACTCTCACGTCGTCCACAATTATATCTCGATCTGGCAATGTGAACCCAAACTCCTGTTGATGCTGTTTCACGAATGCTTTTCCAAACGCCCACTCATCACCGGAAAAATCTTTTTCAACGTCTTCCTTCTCTGGTTTCACAACCATGAGTGCCGACTCCGTCCCACGGTACCGCATGTTCAAATACTCCTCATAAACAATAGAACCATTGTCAAATCCCTGCTCCTTCAGAGCTTCTCTTGACTTCTCTTTTAGCTCGCTGATCTTTTTCTTCAACTCGTCCTTGACCTCACCGTCAGCCCAGACTTTAGAGTCTGGTTCTTGTCTCTCGTCGACGACATCCGCCAACGCCATTCCATATGCCGAGAGTACAGATGAGTACCGATGAACAAGGATTTGTCGAATCCCAAGGCTCTCAGCAATTGCTACAGCATGTTGCCCACCAGCACCACCGAAAGTTGCCAGGCGATGCTTCGACGTATCATGACCTTTAGCTTCAGTCAATGACCGAATTGGTCTCGTCATGGTCTCATTGGCCACAGTCAAAAACCCATAGGCCACCTCATCGGCGCTCATATTTTTGCCGGTCTCCTTGTTGATTTTCTCGGTGAGCTCCTTCAAAAGCTTCTCACTTGCTTGAACATCAAGGCCCTCATCTTCGTTCTTCCCGAATATTTTGGGGAAGAAGTCAGGCAGTAAGCGGCCCAAGAAAAGATTCGCGTCAGTAACAGTGGCTGGGCCGCCTTTCCGGTAGCAGCCTGGACCTGGATGTGCACCGGCTGATTCTGGACCAACGACGAACAATCCATTTTTGAAGAATAGACGCGACCCTCCGCCGGCAGCGACAGTATTTATGTCCAACTGAGGAGACTGGATGGTGACGCCAGCAGTGGTCGTCTCAAAGACATGCTCGTATCTTCCAGAGCCGTATCTCGAGACATCAGTAGAGGTTCCACCCATATCGAATCCAATGACTGGGGTCTTAGTCTCAGCATCATACGAGGTGAGTGCATATCCAACTACACCTCCAGCTGGGCCTGAGAGAATTGCCTTCAGCCCAGAAAACCTGTCGACATCCACTAAACCGCCGTCACTCTGCATGAATTCACACCTCGCTCCCTTTGCTCCTTTCTCATTCTTCACACTTTCCGTTCCCAGACCACCTTCGAATCCCTTTTGGAAGCCCGCAATGTACTTTTTGATTGCTGGGGTGAGATATGCATCGGCACATGCAGATGTCGCTCTTGGAACCAATTTTATCATCGGCATCAGCTCATGACTTAGCGAAACGTGCTGGAACCCGATATCTCGGGCTGTCCTGCCTACCAATGCCTCGTGGTTTGGAAACGTATATCCATGCATCAAGCATACTGCTATGCTCCTGATTCCTTTATCATAAACCCCCTGCAATTGTTTTCGAATCGTATCCTCATCTGGCCGTTGCAATACCCGGACAGCTTCGGAAGAAAGGCCTCGGACAAGCTCCGCATCCCCAGATTTCGAGTTCTGTTGCTCGACTTTCGTAATATTCCGCTCTGGATCCTCCGCGTAATCCTCCAGAGTAACTCTCTCGTTGATCTCAACGACATTCTCATAGAGAACATCCGGCTTCTTAATCGCAAGATCAAAGATCCTAGGTCTGGACTGATTACCAATCTCCAAGCAATCCTTGAAGCCCTTCGTCACAACCATAGCAATCTTCTCTCCTTTTCGTTCTAGCAAAGCGTTTGTGGCAACAGTTGTTCCCATTCGTATCGACTCAATCTTCGACGTATCTAGGGGTTCTCCCCTTGGGATCTCCTTCTTGAGGAATTTGGACATGAGCCGCCGGATTCCTTCAAAGGGAGCGTCTTCGTAGTTGGAAGGATCTTCGGACAGGAGCTTGATGATTACATCGTCCTCCATCTTGCCTGTGCCTGGGTTTCCGACGCAATCTGTGAAAGTTCCACCCCGCTTAGGACATTGTTAGCTCTTCAAGTACTTAAACATAGAGGTAATAACTATTCCAAGTGAAAATGAAAATGAAAATGAAAAGATATCGAGACAAAGATTGACTAAGTTAGGCACCGCCAATATACACTAGGAAGGTTGCCATTGCAAAACATATTCTAAAAGCAACACAGGGGGGTTTAGAAACTCACGTCTATAGCAATGCGGATGCCCCGCTCCTGCGTTATTTGTGAAGGCATTTTGGTGGCGAGATGTAGGAATTGGCTGAAACGTTCAAGGCGTATAACAGACAAAGTCTTAATCCCAAGCTTGAACAGCAAGATTTCCCTCAAACTCCCACATTCGCATACTTAAGTACGTTTTTTTCATGAACTTGCGCGGAGTTGATCCGCCGTGATGATGTGAAATCAATGACCCTGAAGCGGTCTAATGCGGCAGTATGTCCCAAAACGGGAGGGGAAAGTGGGATGATAATCACGTGACTGTCCTTTTCTTACTTAAAGTGTTGGAATATGAGGGTCACAAAGGTGAGATAATAACAGCAGCGCTAGCATATATAGTAGCAGACAGATAATTATATAATTGTGTATAGAGCTACGCTTAGGCCTAGTACAGAGTTTTATAGTTATAGAATGCTTATATAAGCAGCTAAATCTAATATACCCCCTAGCTGCAAATACCTTTAAAACTAGACCTTTAGGCCTTATTAACTCCCGCAATAGCGCCTCCCTAGGCCTATAACCACCTAGTCTCCCTATAGAAGTTTAGTGTCCCGCTATGCTAGCATTATAGTATAAGAGTACCCTCTAGTTATATCTCTATTCCTAAAATCTCTATAGCGCTATTCTAAAATATATAGAGCTTCCTAAAATGCTTAGAAATAGCTCCTTTTTAACCTTCTAAATAATAGTAGAAGACCTACTTAAATGTAGCTTCTTAAGCCTATCTAACTAATTAGCTTTAAGTATTAATCCTTTGCTAGTTACTTTATTAAGATATTAGCAATTTGCTTAGTTCCTTTAATATACTATATCTTAAGCCTTCCTTATTATACTATATTATTCTAAATATAAAAGTATCTAATAAGAATATATTTCGCTTTACTATAGAATTTAGTCGCCTTTATAAACTTAATCGCTAGTTTATTATTAATATAAATTATTAGCGGAGGTTTAGGTTAGTAACTAATATTAAGAGCTACTTTCTCTATCTATGCTATCTCT